>KE506919.1:32053-62474 GCA_000441515.1 Elaeis oleifera
AAAAAAAATTTATCATAAATAATCAATAACTTTTGAAATTTTAAAATTTTTTTATTTTTTTTAAATACAGATGACGATAATATTTGCATTGCAAATAAGATTATTGGCGATGAAAAGTGGTTTTCCATCAAAATATATAAATTATTTATGATGAAAATATTTTATTACTAATATTTAAAATTTAAATTAAATAAATGATAAATTATTTATGATGAAAATATTCATCACAAATAATAAGTATTTATGATAAAAAAATTTTCCATCGGTGATACGCGACTAGTTGCAACAAAAATTATTTTCATTATAAATATTAAATTATTTATAATAAATATTTTTTCATCATAATAATCTTATTGATGATGAAAATATTTCATCGTAAATAATTCCATCGTAAAAAGGCTGTTTCTTATAGTGCAAGTAGTGTGTGAGTCAAAATGGGATTGACCTCTCCAAATAAGTAGAAGTTAATACATCAATGTATTTCAATTTAGTAAAACTTGAGTCTAGATAATCCATATGATAGATTTGAAAGATTAAAATATAATGTGAATGATTTATCTAGGATTGACAGATAAATCCTACATCATCCTTAAGCATTAAGATCAAAGAGATGAATTATACAATAATCATATGCCAGTACTTCTTGAATGTTGCTTCGCCATCATTCGACCTATCTAGACGTCGGATCCCATTGCTAGATGGTTATATTGATTGGTTTAAAAATTTATTCTTGTGCTATCAATTTAGATTCAAACCCATAGGGTCACACTTAAAAAAAATTTTGACTGATCATGTGGTTGATCAACGATTGAGAATCGTTCAAGGGTTTAATCATCAATTAGATTGATGGTTAACCTTATACAAAAGTTATAATAAATTTATTCACTGAGTATTAGTGAATTAATGAAGGATTAAGTAGTAATTAGATTACTGATTAGCTCAATTTAATTGAAAAAGAAGATTAGATAAAATTTAATCGAATTAGATTCAATTAGGTTTGATCCGATTAGGTTGTGAGATGACCTAATCGCTAAGGGAGAATTATCTCTGATTTGATCAAGACTTTGGTTTAATCAAATTTTTAATTGATTAAAATTTGATAAAAAAATTATAAACCTAATTAGATTAGATTTCATCTATTTATTTGAGCTTAACCAAATATGATTTTTGGTTTAGAGTCAAATAAGGAACCAAGAGTCCATATAGTGTTGGACTCCTCCCATGCGCCACCCAAACTTTGGACGCCCACCTTTCTCCATGCCAAAAAAAAATTTTGCACAAAGTTTTCTCCACACAAAAGGTCCTCCACCCTCTCTTTCTCACGTCTAAAAGCAGATATGATCTGGTATTTTATGGTAGATTCAAATTTGATTTGAATGTGTTACCATATTGGATAAAATTTGACCTTATCTATAAGCCTTGCTGCCCACTTCCTTTTATTCCCTTTCTTTCATGTGAAGAAAGGAGAATTTTGGCATGGGAAATCAGAAGGAGATCTGATTTACCATGAAAATTTTGGTTGGGGCATCACACTTTTTTTTTGGGCATTGGAATTGTGAGAGGGGGGCGACATCACAAAGGAAGAGTCCAAACATTGTTGGACTCTTCACCCCATCTCCTTACACACCAAATAAAAGAGAGTTATTTTTCTTTTTGTGCATGTAAGAGAGACCAGAAAGAGCTCTTCATGTTGAGGAGGCTTTGGGCATGGTTTCATGGCGTGAAAGAAAAAGGAGAGTCCTCTCTTCTTAGGTGAGCGCAAACTTAAATTTCTAGGGTTTGTTCCTATGAGTTTGGGAAAGAAAAAAGAAGAGAGAAGAGCATCTCCTCTCCACACTTCTTTCTCATCCTCATCTTCTATAGATGTCCTTCTTCAACATCTAAAAGATTCGAGAGTTTTAAAGAAAGACTTCAGATCAGTCAACAAGATGGTCTTCGTGCGAGCTAGCACTCTTAAGAAGATCGATCAGATCGAGACTTCGAGTGAACTTTTCGTAGAGGTCGGACACATGTGCGGCTGTAAGCAACCAACGAAGATCCTCTTTACTATATCTCTCAGCAGTGACGATTGTCGATCCATACTCAGGTATCAAGTTCTAGACTTAGATAGATGTAGATTTGATCTACTACTCGCATGTATACATGCAGATTTTTATCTTCTGATTTTTTCAGATTTTATATACAACATATATCAAGATCCTAGAGTAGGTTGATTTATTGATCTGATCATATGCATGTTAGGTTAATATGATTAATCTAGTTATTTTTATTATATTTATTTAAAAATTTAAATATATGCATGAAATTGCTTATGTTTTCCAACACCATCCAATTAGATGCCAACGATAGTATCCAAAATATTTTTAAATTGATGGAAGGTCAAGATTCTCTTACCAATACTTTGGTGATGTGGTGACATTCGACACTACATATATGATGAACAAATACAGCATGCCTTTTGCACTATTTGTTGGTGTCAACCACTACATGCAGTCAATTCTATTTGATTGTGCATTAGTTCGAGATGAGTACACCGAATTATTTATTTGGATCTTTCAATCTTTTCTAGAGGCACTTTATGGTAAGCATCCAAAATGTATATTAACTGATCAAGATAAAGTAATGAAAAGGTAATTGAATATGTTTTTCCTAATACCATCCATTGATTTTGTAAGGTATGTCCTAAAGAATATCACAGAATGTCTATTCGTTCTTTTAATACAAAGGATGGGTTCAAGGAAGATCTTCAGCATTGCAACAATGCTTCCATCTCTCCAAAGCAGTTTGAGCATCGTTGGAATGTATTTATCAAGAAGTACTCTTTGAAGTCCAATGCCTATCTTGATAACCTGTTTAGTATATGAGATCAATGGGTGTCTGCATACTTTAGACATATATTTTTTGCTTCTATGTTTACAACACAACTTAGTGAAATATACACTCATTATTTAAGGGTTATGTGGATAATCATATGAATGCTTTCAAATTTGTTACTCAGTTTGAGGAAGTCTTAAAAGTAGGTATGATCGAGAGGATGAAGAGGACTTTCGGACGTATTACATTCAACCAAGTTTATAGTCAAAGTACCCAATTGAGAAACATGCTCTTGAAGTGTATACAAGAACTATTTTTAAGCTTTTTAGGGAGCAACTCAAAATGACCACCATGTATGATATGAAGGAGGTGGAGAAGTATAAATTGTATGATATAATTGAGATTGAGGCCTCTAATAGAAATACAATTAAAAAATAACAAATTGTGTAATATGTATCATATCCGAGGAGAAATTTTTATGCTTATGTCTAATGTTTGAATTCAGCAGTGTTCTATGTGCTCGTATTAAAAGTTCTCATTACTTTATGAATTCATCATATCCCTGCATGTTATGTATTAAAATGCTAGACAAAATCTACCAAAGAAGGAGGTTTTGATATGACACAAAGTGTATGTAAAATTTAGGAGGAACAACATCAAGAACTACAAGATTCAATGGGCTATGTAAAAACTTTTGAAATTAGTATATGATGGTTGTACCCTCCGAGAAACATATAATCTTGTCATGAATGATGTGAAGTCCATCATCGAAAAAGTTTGTTCACTAAAGAAGAATCTACTTAAAAAACAAAGTACAACAGATGAGAGCTACACTCAGTTTGCGGTAGCGATGACATAATGTAGCCAAGCAAAAAAAATAATGATAATTCTGTGATATTTAAAGATCCTCCAATTTCTAATTGTAAAGGTCGTGAAAAGCTCAGCAGGTTCAAGCACCCAATTGAGATTGCAGTGAAAAATAGCGGATATACAAGAAATGTCATCAAAAGAGTCATAATATTCGAGCATGCAAGGCAAACGTTAGTAAAAGCTACATCTTGATAATTAATTATATTTATTATTTTAACAAAACTTTTTTTGTGACTTATCGGATGGTTGTACTTTATGCAAATAGATGATTTCGAAGCTTACATCAGCAACGGTTCATCTGAGGAAGAAGAATTCAATGACCATGTAGGCTCACCGGTGATTTAGATCACACGATTATAATTTTGTTATGATAGATTATGTTTTGAGTTGGATAGATGCTATATGTAAATGATATACATGATTTATTCCATCATTAACATGCAACGATATATGGTTATATATATTTTTGAATGAATGTAGGACTCCTACAAAACAATATGATTACTTTGTTAGGTTTTGTACATCTAACGTTACATTGATAATTATGAAATTCAGATATTCACTCCGCACCAACTAATGTAGCTATTATTTTTTATTCTGTTGACTGTGAGCATGAAATATTTTATAGGCCTATTGACTGCGAGCAGATAAACATAAAGTCTGAAGCGAGAAACACAAACGGTCTAAAATAAACACAAACTTGGGGCCCAACACTTAGGTCATCCTAGAACCCTCCTAGGATAAACAACAAGAGAGGATGATAAATACTAAGTCTTGCAAAAATAAATACAAACTATCAAAGGATGAACATAAATTTCAAATAATAAATACAAACAGTCTCAGGATAAATACAAACTACCCAAGTTGCTCTCTACCTTTCTTGAACCCATGGTAGGATAAACATAAAGTACTCCAGAATAAACACAAACTTCATATAATAAATAGAAACTGTGGATAATAAATACAAACTCAGGCGATAAATAGAGACTATCCAAGATAAACACAAACTCAAGATCCAAAAATTGAGTGATCCAAGCATCCACCAAAGATAAACAACAAATAGAGAGGATAAATACCAAGTTCTGTGGAATAAACACAAACTATTGAAAGATAAACACAAACTTCAAATAATAAAGACAAACAGTCTCAGGATAAATACAAACTGCCCAGGTTGCTCTCTGCCTTTCTTGGACCTATGGTAGGATAAACACAAAGTACTCTAGAATAAATACAAACTCCATATAATAAACAGAAACTACAGATAATAAATACAAATTTTGAGGCAATAAACAAAACTATCCAAAATAAACACAAACTCGAAATCTAAAAGTTGAGTGATTTAATGATCCACCAAGGTAAACAACAAGAAGAGAGGATAAACACTAAGCCTGTGAAAATAAATATAAACTATCGGAGGATAAACACAAACTTCAAATAATAAACACAAAATCCCAGAATAAATACAAACTATCTAGGTTGCTCTTTGCCTTTCTTGAACCCATAATAGAATAAATATAAAATATTTTAGAATAAACACAAACTCTATATAATAAATAAAATTATGAATAATAATACAAACTCTAGAGCGATAAATAAAAATTGTTTAGAATAAACACAAACTCGAAGTCTAAAAATTGAGTGATCCAAAGATCCACCTAGGATAAACAACAAGAGAAAAAGATAAACACTAAATCCTACAGAAATAAATATAAACTATCAGAGGATAAACACAAACTTCAAATAATAAATACAAACCATCCCAGGATAAATACAAACTGTCTAGATTGCGCTCTATCTTTCATGAACCCAAGACAAGATAGCATAAAGTACTCAAGAACAAACACAAACTCTATGTAATAAATAGAAACTGTGAATAAACACAAACTACTAAATATAAACACAAACTTGGTCAAAAGTTGAGTGATTCAAGGATCCACCTATGATAAATACTAACTAAAGAGGATAAACACTAACTTCTGCCGAAATAAATGCAAACCATCTTACGATAAATATAAACACCAAATAATAAATACAAACTGACTTAGAATAAATATAAACTGACTGAAGTTGCTTTTTGCTCTTTATGAACTTAAGATCGAATAAATACAAATTATCCTAGAATAAATACAAACATCGAATAATAAACACAAACTGTATATAATAAACATAAACTCTACGTCGATAAACATGAAATCTCGAGAATAAATACAAACTTGATAATAGTGAACTCCAAGTTTGTATTTATTCTATGGGATTTGTGTTTATTTCAACAGAATTTTATTTATTATATGTAGTTTGTATTTATTTTACAGGATTTGTGTTTATGCTAGGGTGGTTTGTGTTTATCTTGCACCCTGGGTTCATAAAAAGCAAAGAGCAACTTCGATTAGTTTGTGTTTATTCTAAATCAGTTGATGTTTATTATTTGATGTTTGTATTTATCCTAGGATGGTTTACATTTATTTCAACAAGAGTTAGTATTTATCTTCCTCAGTTAGTGTTTATCTTGAGATCATCCAATTTGTGGACCTCAAGTTTATGTTTATTCTATGGGATTTAGTTTATTTTAGTAGAATTTTTATTTATTATATGCAGTTTATGTTTATTCTGGGATAGTTTATGTTTATTCTGCACTCTGCTATGGCAAAATCATCTAGAAAATAATACTCACACCAACTACAGAACTTCATAGTTATCGGATCAATCAATAAACATGATATAAATTTGTTAACAAACTTAAAGAAATATAAAGAACAAATTCAAATTTCAACAAATTTATTGCATCAATAACATAATAAACACAACCGATTCACCTGCTATAAATTATTTATATACATGAAAATTATAGTTTCATTGCAGCCAAAAACTTTTTTACAAGCTTTCATACACGTTTATTCACAATATTCATAATACATCTAAATATTTAGACAAAATATGCAAAACATAAATATATATAAAGAGTGGATCCAACACATCTGGCCACAAAGGTAGCACAAAATAAACTATGATGATCCTACCTCGCAACCCTTCATGATCAACTACACAGCATATCTGACACGTAACTCTAGTACACGAGCTTCGGTAATTATGATCTACCCTCCGTCACCATACTCTCCATAAAATATATGATATACATGGCACAATTAGGACTACAAAATTTTCATGCTCACAATCAATAAACAATAAATGACACCTTAGAATGGATGGCACGGATGTGTGTTGGCACATATGGGACTCAGAATTAGAAATATAATTTTTCTAACTATATAAGAGGCATAATACATTAGTTGGCATGGTGCAGAATATGATATCGAGTCATATTTAGCATGGACCATTAGATGGCACGATGCATTACTTGGCATGGATTTGATTCGGCACTAAACATTAATTGACACTACAAAACTTATTTTGCACTTATAGCTATCTAGTTTGGCACATTAAGTTATTTCGAAAAAAATGAATCATATCTCTAATGTGTATAATGTAAAGATATTGATAAACCAAATCATTATTATATTTATCCGACACTCTGCTGTGGGCAGTCAACAAAATGAAGCGGCCAACTATCCATATGAGTAGACTAGACATCTCATGCTATCTCAATCAATCAAATTTCCTACAAACATAACATTGGAAATCAACCATATAGTTATCAATGCATAGGTATGCACAACATTCAATAAATATGGTTATTACTCACAAATCTTCTAACGATGGCCTTGTACTTTGCACCACTCATGGATGTATAGTGTCTGAAACATGTGCCCTCTACATCCATGATAAGCAGGTGCCAATGTATCGATAAGCATATGGATACGAACATCTACTTGACTTCAGCCAATAAATGAGGCATGAAGTCTCACATAGTTTTATTGAAACCTTTCATGTGCCCAGTAATATGCTCTAAAAAGAGAAAAAATTGAAACATACATTAGAAAGAACAGCGCTACATCAAGACATGACATTGCATTAAAAATCCCAAATAATTACCGTAAAGAAAGGTCACAATAGAAAGACAAACTCCAAATATATTGAAAGATCGGTCCATGCATGCTGCTATAGGAGGGACCAAAAAACATCTATGACCTACATAGTCCATTGCAAAAAATGAAAATTAACTTGTATATATCTTTGATTTATGCAACTTAGTATATAGTACTTACATCATCATCAATTAAATTCTCAGATTGGATGTCATGAACTTATAGTCGATTGATGACACTGATGCCATCAGTCCAAACCAATGACCTATATAGAGAAATTAATGTCAGAACCAAAGACTATTAGTTTGAAAGATGTCAAAATTTTATAAATAAGGACTATATACCGATCAATTTTTGTTCTAAAAAATCTAGGACATACCTACATTCCCCCTAATCCAAAAACTACAAATCGGAGAAGTCAAGGCTAGTCACAAAAAATCTTTGCATATTGCATGAGTGCATCATATGTAAATGAAGTATGAATGTTCTACTAAATTACAACTCTACTTACCATGATGTCATCCCTACGGCGGACTGACTTCTTTTTAGGCTTTTTTGTGGGATCCAAAGTACATAAAAGTAGAGGGACGAAAGGAGTGCATAGTAGATGGGATCCCCTAACAACCCACTGCATAACCTGTCTCTCGATAGACTGTGGGTCTACTTGCTCCTGGGGTAGTGTCAGGGTATCAGCAATCACAAACTCGATATCCACATCTATCATCTTCTCATAAGTGCTCCCCTCTGCATCCTTCCCCTCTTCCTTGATCTTTAACGCTGCCTACAGCTCAGAATCAATTTGTCCTTCTTGGTGACAATCCTCCAGAGCTCTATCTTCTCAACATCGTCTCGAGCCCTCCTCCTGGCCTTCATAGAGAGACGATAGCATTTATGCACAAGCTGCAACTGAGGATAAATAGATAATAATTAGATGTGTCAATGATAAATTTTAAAATACAAATCAGTTACATAAAAGTCCAATACCATGGCACTGCTGCGTGCGGTATCATGTCTACTCCTGATGCACACGTGTGGCCTTACGTTGCATCCTATTGAAAGGAGTCTTTTTTTTAAACGGTGCCAGGTCAGCCAACGATCTACCTTCCGTTAGCTTTTAGGTAGGGCTTTGAGATGCATGCTGATCCAAGGGATAGGGACCCGACTGGATGTATGCTGGAATTCGATCAACCGGAGGGGAGTCTATCTATATACGAGGTAGACTAGGATCCGATTGACCAGATCCCAGCTCCCATCCGATCGGATCCCAATCCATTGGATCAGCGTGCATCTCCAAGATAGATATTTGGGCAAATAGAGGATTTCTCTCATCCCGTTAGCTGACCTGATATTGCTTAAAACAAATAAATCAAAAGAATTAAATGAGATCGGATCGTCATTTCCTCTTTGGCATCTCTTCTCCACTTAAGGCTATGATGCTGCTTTAATGGAGATAGGATTGAAAAGGAGAGAGAGAGTAGATCTTCTCGTTTGAATAAAACTCTTCCCTCCCTCTCACTGACAAAATCTCCATTTTTCTCCCTCTCCCTCTGTTTCCTTTATTTCTCTTCGAAAAAAACTTCTTCTCCATTTCTCTCCGACGTAAACAGTCCAGTCTATCTCTTTTTTATTATAAATACATGGTCGGCTCTCTCTCTCTGGTGCAACTACATCACCTGCTCTCTCTATCACAAAATATCGCTGACGATCTCTCTTCAATGCAAAAATATTGCCGGCTCTTTCTCTCCATCGCAACAAGTCGGTGGCTCTCTCTTCTATACAAACACGTTGCAGACTCTCTCTCTACGCAACCATCTCATTGGAATTGTTTAGGATATAATAATTGAATGCAAGGTATATACTATTGTCACTTCATTAGAAACTAAATATTTTGGCTAAATATTTCAGTGAATGTATGACATGCGATATTGTAAAAAATTTATGATATAGAAAACATAGAGATTGTTCAATCACTGTCCTTTGATAAAGTTAGTTAAATGTTATCAGCTAATTTACTAATTAAAAGATTTTTTAACATTCAATGATTATCCTTATACTAGTGTGAGTGATAAATGATTATTTTTAGTATGAGCTGTAGTTTGAAATGCCTAGTTATAACTTACTAGAGTACTTTTTTTAATAAAATAACATCAATTTGAAAGTTGATATTTAACAGTCTCAGTTTGATAGTCTCAGTTTGATATGCATCAGTATAATTGAGCTATGTATTTGAATGAATGCCACTTATACTAATTATATTTCATTATCAGTAAATTGAATTATACATATCATAGATGTGGATGTCGAAAGTATGTATGATGACAAGATAACAGCTATCTTTAGCACACCAACTACTTTTGTAAGAGGAGAAAACAATGTGCATGATCATATTTTACTAGATGACACTCCAAAGTCATTCAATAATCATAGAAAGATAGCTTCTGAGAGTGAAGATTGTATTAAATAAAGTCTAGAAAATGCTGAAGGTTTAGTATTATATGAAGGCATAGTCTTCAAAACTCAAGAAGAAGCAATGGAAGCCTACAACCAATATGCATATAAGAAAGATTTTGGTATTCAGAAGAGATCATCTTATCGATCTTCAAAAAGTAAAGAGATTAACAAACAAGAATTTATATATTTCAAAGAAGAGATATATAAGCCTAAGATCAATATTGTAGTTGATAGACAAGATCATGCAGCACAAATTACGCCACGCAAGGAACAGTAAAGCATTCGCATCGAATGTAAAGCCAAAATACGTATTAGAAATACTGAAGTTGGCAAGTGAAAGGTTACCATGCTTCACGATGTTCATAATCATGAGCTTATTTATAACCCATCGAAAACTTACTTTCTCCGATCACATAGAAAGATCACCTCAGAAGACAAAGAGTTTATAGAAACTTTACATGATCAAAATATTTCAACTCAATAAATCATAGGTGCCATCTCACAATTACATGGAAGTATACGAAATGTAAGCTTCACTAAGAAAAATTTGAGCAACCTTAGAAGCAACCTCCAAAATAATTATTCAATATTGATCTACAAACAACAATTAAATATTTTCGAACTCGACAAGTCGAGAATCCAGTTTCTTTTATGCCATGCAATTAGATATGGATAATAGTATCTAGAATATTTTTTGGATTGATGGAAGGTCAAGATTGTCTTATCAATACTTTGGTGATGTGATGATATTTGAAAGTACATACATGAAGAATAAATATAGCATGCCTTTTGCATCATTTGTTGGCATCAACCACCACATACGGTCAATTCTATTCGGTTGTGCATTAGTCCGAAAGAGCCTATTAAATCATTTATTTGGATTTTTCAATCTTTTCTAGAGGCACATTATAGCAAGCACCCAAAATGCATATTAACTGATCAAGATCTAGCAATGAAAAAGGCAATTGAGTATGTTTTTCTAATACTATCCATCGATTTTGTAAGTGGCATGTCCTAAAGAATATCAGAGAACATCTATCTATTCTTTTAATACAAAGATGGACTGAAGGAGGATCTTCATCATTGAATCAATACTTCCATCTCTTCAGAACAGTTTAAGCATCGTTGGGATGAATTTATCAAGAAGTACTCCTTGAAGTCCAATGCCTACCTTGATCATCTATTCAGTATATGAGACCAATAGGTGCCTGCATATTTTAGACATATATTCTTTGCTTCTATATCTACAACACAGTGCAGTGAAAGTATACACTCATTGTTTCAGGGTTATATGGACAATCACATGAATGCTTTTAGATTTGTTACACAGTTTGAGGCAGTCTTGAAGAGGAGGTATAATAGAGAGGATGAAAAGGACTTCAGGATGTACCATGTTCAAATAAATTTGTAGTCGAAGTATCCAATCGAACAACATACTCTTGAAGTATATACAAGAATTATTTTTAGGATCTTTAGGGAGCAACTCAAAATGACGACCATGGATGATATGGAAAATGGAGAAGTATAAATTATATGATATAATTGAGATAGAGACCTCTAATAGAATTGCATAACAGAGAATAGCAAATCATATAACATGTATTATGTCCGAGGAGAAATTCTCATGCACACATCTAATATTTGAATTCAACAGCATTCTATGTGCTCATGTATTAAAAGTTCTCATTGTTCTACAAATTCACCGTATCCTTGCACATCACATATTAAAATATTGGATGAAATCTGTCAAAGAAGGAGGTAACTGATACGGCACATGGTGTATGTGAAGTCAGGAGGACACGACGTTGAGAACTATAAGATTCAACGGGTTGTATAAAAACTTTTGAAATTAGTTGTACTCACCAAAAACATATGATCTTATCATGAATGATGTGGAGTCTATCATTGAAAAAGTTTGTTCACTGAAGAAGAACCTATTGACAGAACAAAGTATAATAGATGAGAGCCATACTCAGATTCTGATAGCGATGACATAAAGATCCTCTGATTTCTAATTGTAAATGTCGCAAAAAGCTCAGCGGGTTCAAGCATCCAATAGAGGTTGTAGCGAAGAAATAGCGGACATGCAAGAAATATTATCAAAAGGATCATAATATTCGAACATGCAAGACAAATATTAGTAACAGCTGATAATTATATTGTATTTATTTATTTTAATAAAATCTTTTTTATGACTTATTAGATGATTGTACTTTATGCAGGTAGATAATTTTGAAGTCTACATCAGCAACAATTCATCTGAGGAAGAGGATTTTGACGACCCATATGGCTCATCAGTATTTTAGAGCCCATGATTATAATTTTGTTATGATGGCTTATGTTTTGACTTGGATATATGTTATTTATAAATGATATGCATGATTTGTTCTTTTATTCCATCGTTAACATGTAAAGATATATGATTGTACCAATTTCTGAATGAATGTATGACTCCTATGGAACAAACAATACGTTTTGCTCTGTTATATTTTATGCATCTAATGTGACATTGATAATTATGAAGTTCAGATATTTACTCCATGCTAGCTAGAGTGATAGGCCAGTATACTGTACAGGTGATTGTCCAGGGTCGCGAGATGGGATTATCATAATTTGCTTTATATTATCTGTGATTGTTGCCATAGATATTAACATGTTCTATAATTGTTGAGTTCAGAAGTTACTGTAATTATTATTTATCCATATTTTGTATTCAAACTTATGCGATAAATAAAAACTGTACAAGATAAACACAAACACGAAGTACAATCAAGGATAAATAAACACAAACTATTTAGAGGATAAAGATAAATTCTAAATAATAAATATAAACAGATCCAAGATAAATAGTACTTTCGAATAAATATAATCTCTGAATAAATATAAACTTTAAATAATAAATAAAAATTTCAAATAATAGAGGATAAACATAAATTCCAAATAATAAATACAAACAGATTCGAGATAAATACAAAGTACTTCAAAATAAATATAATCTTTGAATAAACATAAACTCTGAATAATAAATAAAAACTTCAAATAATAAATAGAAACTCTGAGAAGATAAATAGAAACTTTTAGAATAACAGAAACTCTTAGGCGACAAACTTAACTTTTGAATATTGAATTCAAGTTTGTGTTTATTAGTTCTTGTCAAAATAGAGTTTGTATTATACGTAGTTTCTATTTATCTTAGGATCACTCAATTTTTGAACCACGAGTTTGTGTTTATCTTAAAAAATTATATTTATTAAAAATTTTATTATCGATACAAAATTTAAATTTATTATTCACAGTTTCTATTTATCAGTATAATTTTTGTGTTTATTATTCATAGTTTCTGTTTATTATTTAAAATTTATATTTATCCTCTGATAGTTTGTGTTTATTTTTTTAAGATTTATTATTTATTTTTATTATTTATCATGGGTGAATCTAGGATTACTCAATTTAGAACCATGAGTTTGTGTTTATCTTGGAATGTATTTATTATTCATAGTTTTATTTATTATTCATAATTTTGTTTATCCATACAGACTTTGTGATTATTATTTACAGTTTCTGTTTATTATTTAGAGTTTGTGTTTATCCTCTTGATTTATATTTATTTTTGACATAGAGTTTGTATTTATTATTCATAATTTTATTTATTATTTAAAATTTATATTTATCCTTCAATAGTTTATATTTATTTTTTCAAAACTTATTATTTATTCTTGTTATTTATCATGGGTGGACCTAGGATCACTCAATTTTAACCCGCGAGTTTGTATTTATCTTGAAATGCATTTATTATTCATAGTTTTATTTATTATTTATAGTTTTATTTATTCATACAGATTTTATGTTTATTATTACTGTTTCTATTTATTATTCAGAGTTTGTGTTTATCCTCTTGGTTTGTGTTTATTTTTAGCACAAAGTTTGCAAATATTACTGGTATAAACTTTATATTTATTATTCACAGTTTTTATTTATTATTCAGAGTTTATGTTTATCCTTCGATAGTTTGTATTTATTTTTTAAATTTATTTTATTCTTATTATTTATCATGGGTGGATCTAGGATCACTCAATTTTGAACCATGAGTTTGTATTTATCTTGAAAGTTTTAAACATAGAGTTTATATTTATTATTCATAGTTTTATTTATTATTCATAGTTTTTATTTATCCACACAGACTTTATATTTGTTATTCACAGTTTCTATTTATTATTCAGAGTTTGTGTTTATCCTCCTGATTTATGTTTATCCTCCCGATTTGTGTTTATTTTTGGCATAGAGTTTGCATTTATTTCTGACATAGAGTTTGTATTTATTGTTCACAATTTTTGTTTATCGACACAAATTTTGTATTTATTATTCATAATTTTATTTATTATTTGAAGTTTATGCTTATCCTCTGACAGTTTATGTTTATTTTTTAGAACTTATTATTTATTCTTATTATTTATCATGGATGCACCTAGGATTGCTCAATTTTGAATCGCGAGTTTGCATCACTTAATTTTAAATCGTGAGTTTGTGTTTATCTCAAAAAATTTTTGTTTATCGACATAGAGTTTGTATTTATTATTTATAATTTTATTTATTATTTATAATTTTTATTTATCAGACTTTATGTTTATTATTTATAGTTTCTATTTATTATTCAGAGTTTATATTTATCCTCTTGATTTGTATTTATTTTCACAAGACTTAATATTATCCTTGTTGTTTGTTATAGGTGGATCTAGAATCACTTAATTTTTAACCATGAGTTTGTGTTTATTTTTTATTTATCGACATAGAGTTTGTATTTATTATTCGTAGTTTCTGTTTATCTGCATAAAGTTTGTGTTTGTTATTTACAGTTTGTGTTTATTATTCATAATTTTTATTTATCTACATAGAATTTATATTTATTATTCATAATTTTTATTTATTATGTGAAATTTATGTTTATCTCCAATAGTTTGAATTATTTATCTTGAGAAGTTTTTGGTTCACCTTTAGATGTACATGCATAGCTGAACTTCTTGTCCATATGCCTGCTTGTCGAAGGCACCCGTGACTTAATAGGAGCGATTAAGGGATGTCGGTGACCTAGCAGGGGTGGTTAAGTTTCAGTGAATCATTCGTGCTTTCATGAAGGCATCTATGATTGTAGGTGCACTTAACCGATGAATCATTCGTGCCTTCATGAAGGCACCTATGATTGTAGGTGCCTACAATGGGAAACAAGAAGATGAATAGGAGCCAGGATGGAAAGAAGATAAATAGGAGGAGCTCAGATGTTGGTCGAGATTTTAAAAATTTAATGAACTTGAATCAAATCAGATGAAATAAAACGATCTAAAATTGCATGAACGTGAAAAAGAGGCGGCTGATTGTAGGCCCCTACATTCTCGTTGTAGGTGCCTACAACCAAGATGTAGGCACCTTCCTTCCATCGATTTTAGATCCATGCGTTATATTTGATTAGACCCAAGTTCACCAAACTAGTTTGGAAATATTGACTTAAAATTAAGATCCTCACTCCTCTTGTTCATCTTTTTTCCTTCCGATCGTTTCATTTCTCTTAAAATCTCTAGCTCCCATCTTCAAATCCATCGTACCATCTTCACTTACGTCTCAAATCTCAAATCAAAAATCTCCTTCCACCTCCTTCTCGACCAATTTTGAGAAATGATGGCTCCAAAGATGTATTTTTTCAATGCCAAAGGGCAACCAGAAGTGAAGAAAGCAGAAGGAGAAGAGAAGCAAGAGAAGCAACAACTCCAGCTTCATCACCTCCTTCAAGATCACCTCCTCCAAGAACTCCAGTAAGTGACAAAAATATTCTCTCTGATCATATTGTAGACATGAATTTTCTAGATTCAGAGAGATTCGAGATTGCAAACTTGATTAGAGGTATAAGATGAAAATTCATCTGCACAGCTGAAGCCCTAATATTTATGAAGTTAGTTAGAGAATTTTATCAAAATATTTTATTTGAAAAGATGATACCGTATCATCTTCAATAAAAAAAATTATTTGATGATGCAATACTAGGATAAATTTTGAAACTTCCAATCGAAGGTGACCTGCGGGACAATAAAGAGGATAGAAGCGCAAGAATAGAAACTGTTCTTAGGGTAAAGGACCACGATTAATTTTGCAAAATTTATAGACAACACTTAAACATTAAAATGAGACTCTACATCATTGTTTGCTAGATTATACAACCTAGAGCAGAAAGATTTGATACTATAACAGAGAAGGACTTAGCAGTTATGTATCATGTAGTTCAATACATCCCACTCAACCTTTCAAGAATGATTATCAGGGCTATACAAGAAGTGATGGATAGAGCACAGACATTCCTACCTTATGCTATAATTTTAATACATATTTTAAACATTATGAAGTAAAATTCAGAGAGAACAATCAACGAAATTAGGCAGAGGTAGCAAAATCAATAAAGGAGCCCTCAACAGAATGTATTGATTCAAAATTGATGATCAGTGGACTAGAAATGATGGAAGTAGAGAATATATTGAGGAGGATATTACAGCTGAGAAAGAGAGACCTCAGTTTAATAGGAGTGGAACAGAACCTTCCAGATCTACGGAGCCTAGAGATGTTGATCAAGTGAGGATGACCCAAATGTGGTCAGTGTAATTGTTCAGAAGGTCACATCTATTCTTAAATCCTCACCTTCAAGAGAGAGTACAGCACGTATGGATCCAATCGGCACACATAGTTCTTCATTCGAGTAAAATTAGATAATCTTATTTCAACAATGCAAGACATAAGACAGGATATTCGTAATTTGATCTGACGTATTGAGAAATTAGAGAGATGTTCACCTCACACAAATATATAACATCAGCTAGGTGATGTTATCTGCATTCTTAGAGTACTCCAGATTGCGATACAGAGAGAATCAGATGGGATAAGCAAGTGTCTAAAATATGTACTCTCTATATTGACGATAAGCAAGTGTCAGTAAAACGATGAACATATGGGCACGAACATTTACTTGACTTCAACCAATGAACGAGGCATGAAATCTCGCACAACTTTGTTAGAAACCTTCTATTTGTCCAGCAACATACTTTAGAATGAGAAAATATTGAAACATACATTAGACTACACAACACAATACAATGCTATAATACATAATATTGTATGAAGAATATAAATAAGTACCGTAAAAAAAATCACAATATATTAATTGAAGGATGTTGCTGCAGGAGGGACCAAAAATATCTATGACCCACATACTCCATTGCAAAAATAAAATTAACTTGCACATATATTTGATTTATCCAACTTAGTATATAATACTTATATCATCGTCAATTAAATTTTTAGATAGTATGTCATGAACCTGCGGTCGGTTGATGATGCTGATGCCATCAATCCAAACCAATGACCCATATGATATAATTAATATCAAACCTAAAGATTAAAACCAAATATAGTTTGAAAGACATCAAAATTATTTATTTTATAAATAATAGAATGACACACCGATCAATTTTTTTAAAAAAATCTAAGACTTGCCTACGCTCCACGTCATCCAGAAGCTACAACCCGAAAAAGTCACGGCTAGTCTCAAAAAATTTCTACATATTGTATGAGTACGTTGGATGTCAGATATGAATAGTGTAAATGTTCTACTAAATCATAACTCTACTTACTACATCATCGTCCTTACGGTGGACTGACTTCTTCTTAGGCTTTCTTTTGGGATCTGGAGTAATTGAAGATAGGGGAACGAATGGACTACGTAGGAGATAGGAGCCCCGAACTGTCCGCTTTCGCTGCGTAACTCGTCTCTCAATATGCTATGGGTCTGCATACTCAATGGATACTGTCGGACTACCAGCACTCACAAACTCAATAAGCGACATATCTAATGCCGCCTCATGAGTGCTCACCTCCGCATCCTTGATCTCAGTGCTCCTTTCAGTGCTCTTCAATGTCACCTGCAACTTAGAAATCAACTTATCCTTTTCAACGAGCATCCTCTGGAGCTCCATCTTCTAAGCATCGTCTCTAGCCCTCCCACTCACCTCTGCAAAGATTCATCGAAATTTCCATACGAGCTCTATCTGAAGATAAATACGCAACAATTATATGCGTCAGTAATGAATTTTAAAAATATTTAATTATACGACAGATCAATACTGTGGTAGTGCTATGTGCGCTGCTAGCTCTACTCCTCTTCCTATTCATCTTACTTGTTTTACCCATCTTACTTGTTTCATCTTTAGCTCTATCTACCTGACGGATGGAAGGACACACTTCAAGGAGCAACACCTCATCCGGTGATGATGCTCGAAGTGGATCTTGAATCTGAAAATAAAGATAAAATAGTTAGATCCCTAATCTTACAAAGAAAAATATAATATCAAGCATCAAAGTAATACTACATCTCCATCTTTTAGGTCCTTTAACACCTCTCCTAAGTGGGTCCTTTTTTGAACTGAGATTTCTCTCAGTTTGAGATTCGAGGAAGTCAGCCAAAAATAGATAGTTTGACTATGCCTGTTCTCTTAAAAAGTCAAACCTGAAAGAAGAAAGCAATCACATGAAGACATAATGATAATCAAAATGGAATAAGAAGATAAAAGAAATAACTTAACATCTTTCTTACCATTAGAACTATAACGCATCCATTAAGATAACTGGTGCTCTCCTTCGCACCTCTCCCTTCTCTTTATCTTCTCCACAGCCCTTGGAATGAATTTTATGAGGTGCTCATGGACTGCTCTGGCCCATGCAAAACGACCAATGTCCCCTAAGGGATCAACAATGGAGAAGATCCACGGTGCAATGCTAAGATTCGATAAAAAAATAAAATTATATCCAAAAGGTACAAAACAAGCAATTGCACTGTTGATCGGATGTCATTGGAAGAAGAATCAGATAATAATTCTTTGATCCTATCTTTCCATACATCTCTCCTAACTATCCTCCTGCAAAATGTGTGGTCTTAACTACACTATGGGAAGCCTTCTTCATATCAATGGCTACCCTATTTAGGGTAGCCCCAAAATAAGGGCAACATCCTCAGCAGAGAAGATCAACGTCTGCCCTCCTAAATAAAATCTCCTCTTGCTATCGTCCCAGTAACTAAGTTAGTATGATGACTGAAATGTCAAGCATATAGTGGAAGGATGTCTGCTATATCGATCTTTTGTGGGCATCCGTCAATAGCTCTCAGATGCTCCTATGAAGTCCACATATCGCCGCAGATAGCAGCGATAATTTATCAATCGGGGGAGAGCTCTCTTTCGAGAGTGCTTCTCTTGACTCAAAGAGGACTTTGAACAAACTATCTGTAAGAACCAATGGAGATCAGTTATAACTTATTTACTATATAAATTAAAATTAAATATATTAACGTAATTCTGCAACATTCATGCAGTTCTTTGAAAATTATGACTAGAAAGTAAAAATGATAAGAATATGCTCACTCTGACTGTACGTGGGGTGGTGATAGGTGGTGGTGGCACCGATTAAGTGCGACAGCGAGTTGTGGCGATGCTGATTAGGAGTGACAACAGGCATTGGCGGCGACGGTTAAGGGCGGTGGCGGCGGATGCTGTCGGTGACGGTTAAGGGCAGTGGCGGTGGGTGCTGCCGGCGATGGTTGGGGCACTTGAACCTGATGGCGGAATCAGTTGGGAATGGTGTAGGCTGGTGGCGGATAGGAGTGGAGGTGGAGTTGCATTTTGGGGAAGAGCCAGTCGTGGAAGGAGGCAGTGGGTGGAGGTTAAGGAATAATACGATTTGCTACTATCGGATGGGGTTAGGAAGAGCCAACGATGGATGGAGGCAATGAGATCCAGTCGATCGAAGCCGGCGGTGGGTGCAAGTTGACAAGAGCCGATGGCAGATGGGGTTGAAGAACTTGAGGTTGGGCATTGGAGGTTGGAGGAACAACCGACAGTAGCAGTCAGCAAGAGTTGGGAGAGGGAGAGAGAGAGAGGAGAAGAAGTTAGAGTTAGCGGTTGGGGAAGAGCAGGCAGTGAGGATATTAGGTTGATTAGGGTTTCGAATGGGAGAGGGGAGAAGAGGGTTTGAGGGAGAGACAGAAGTAGAAGGGGGAGAAGAGGGTTCGGGAGAGGGAAGAGAGCGCAAGAGAGGGACGGGAGCACGGAACAGATATTGAAGAGACGACAGAGGGTGCACATGGGGTGACGTCGTATCACAGTCAATGCGCGCTCTTACCCTGTCGTGTTTCTCTTTTTTTTAGTAATGCCAAGTCAACTAACGGGACGAGAGAAATTCTCTGTTTGCCCAAACATCTGTCTTGAAGATGCACATCGATCCAATGAAGGGGGATCTGATCAAATGGGAGTTGCGATCCGGTCAACCAGATCCTAGTGTACCTCTATATATATATATATGTGTGTGTGTGTGTGTGTGTATGTATGTATGCATGTATGTATATGTATATATATGTATGTATATATATAGTATAGAGAAAGATGGAAAGTGCTAGGCTGTGGTATGGTTGACAGAGGGCAACATGAAGCAGCTGGAAGCACATCTTCTCTTCTGTGACATCTAGACTACTCTTCATTATTCTACTGCAGTGTTGATTCGGCATGTTTACCATGAAACGAACAGCACAGCAAATTGGATTGTATCTTATGTGACTAAGCACTTCGGAGCCTCGGTCTAGAGATAGGATGACATATGCCCATTGGCCTTGCAAAAGCTGCTGTCATACTAGAGTGATATGACCACCCGTTTGTATCGAAAAAAGAAATAGAAAAAAAAGGATGTGTGGTGGATATGGGTGGTGTTGCTCTTGATCTCTACATCCGAGGTCGAACAGCCGAGGTGAAGGTGACCGAAGTGATACTGCTGGAGCTCCACTCGAGTACCTGCAAAAAATTCTCATCGAGATGTTCTCTGATAAAGACCCTTCGATGCTCAAGTGAGGAGATGGAGAACAATGAGAAGGAAAGAACGAGAGTGGAGAACTTACTTTGAGAGTCTCAATTCTCCTTTATTTATAGGAGAGGAATCGAAGTCATATACATCTCAAAATCGTGATTGCTTTCCGAATTTGGTGTGTAGATTGATTCAAAAAATTATTTCTTTGTGGAAGACTCCATCGCAAAGGAATCCCTTTTATCTGGACTTTTTTAATTTAGGAGAGAGATGGATTCTGTCCGAGACAACTGTAGCTCGATCATGGATGAGCTGAAATAGCTTATTTGGAGCTGAGGATTTCACCTTGATAAAAGTCGAGGACTGAAAATAGCCATTGCTAGCTCGATGGGGTGTGTTCAGCAACCTTCGAACCTATTGTATATATACGATCTGATCAGTGCCCATCTTTCATAGTTCGGTCAATACCGAGGATGCATCTAGCCGAGGCCAAGATGGAGATCCACAACAGATGCCCCCCACTCTCGAGTCCGAACTTAAATAAGGTAAATCGAAGAGTATCAATCTGAGGTTGAGGCTAATTCCATCGAGCTATTTCGATTAACACGCATCAAGGATCAGCTTCTTATGGCGAATCGACTTCACATCTGGGCCATTGGATCGCTGGATCCACGAGAGCTCTGCTCTGACCAATCACAAGTTGCCACTTGGCACACACCGAACGGAGAAGGCGATTCATCAGTAGATCGAAGCCGTCCGAACTCCTATAAATAGGTGTTGTTATGATTTTACTTTTATTGTTTCTGCTGTTTAGTGGAGAAACTTTGTTACTCTCTTTACCAGTGATTCTGCTCAGCTAAAGCCGATCTGCAGTCGACCCCATCTTTGCCCGTGTATACTCGATCGCGTCATTCCATAGGTCAATTCCTTATCCTTCGAATATGAGAGCATCGAGTTCATCTCCTTCCATCTAGACCTTAGATTCGATGTAGCTTCTTCTTCGAATAGACTCGAAGTAAGTGAGGTGCCCGAGTTCGGTTCGTTCTGCATAAACTTTGTCCTTGCTCCAGAAGATTTAGAGGTCTTTAGGCTGAAATATCAAATCCCGATCAAGTTCAGGATAGAGGTCGCCGTTCCCCGATAGCGCATAGCACTTCTGCATAAAGGTCGGTTTGATCTTTACGAGGAATCTTTAAAAGCCATCCTTAGGTTATCTTTGCATTATTTGATCGTAGAGTTGCTTAATACGTACCGAATTAGCCCTTGCAATGTAGCGCCAAACTCGTGACATCAAATTCTAGCCTTTTGGTCCATTGTCTTCTCCTCGGGCTCGAACCAACCTCCCGCCTCTTTAGGGCTTGCTTTACACTGAAAGAGCATCCTACGGAGGCTGGGTGATGGTAGGCCTCTTCTCAAAAAGGATGATGTTTCTTTCGAGGTGCTCCTTCCTCGATTCACAACTGGAAGAAGCGATTTTCTTGTCTTGACCGAGCAACCTTGGGGCTTCAACACATCATGGGGTCGACCTTAGATGTCGGCAAACGGAGCTCTTGTCCTTTTAAATGTCGAGGAGGAATCACTGACACAGTTCTTTGGCCTCACTCCCCTCCGCTTTCAAAGCTCCTAACTGAGGAGAACTTGTTCAAGGTTAGATTGAGCCCAACCGATCCTACGAGTAAGTGTGTTTGTTCTTTCCCAGTTCGATATTTCCTTCTTTTGACTAACTTCACCTAAGGTCCAAGGATATGGAGGCTTTCGTTGAGCTGCCAAGAGGAAGAAGACGAGCGCAGCTTTAGCTCTGAAATGTGGCCAAACTGAGGCCGTTCTTGCCCAGCCTGCGATTGGTAGCCCCTCGAGGCCTAGTCGTACTTCGAGGAAGGAGTCTTCGATGCCACAAGATGCCCAACCCCTCAGATCTGTAGCTCCGGAGGATCCAATCCCCTGGCCTTTTGTCTCTTCGTCACAACTAAGTTCGGACACTCCCCAAATTTTGGTGCGCATGTCATCACGCCCAACCGACTTACCGACCAAGGTTTCTCCTCTGATGGAAGCTCCATCGGAGCCCAGAGCTTAAGATAATAGGAAGAGCATCGAAGACTATTGGGTTGCCCGAGATTTACTTTGGTCAGCGATTACGCCCACCGACGTCGAAGCCTCGGATGCGAAGGGGGTGCCTTTCGAGTTTAGGACTTGTATGATTCTCTTCTCTGGGTAAGCTCTGACTTTTTAGCTCATCCGCATTATGATCTCGGCATCTCATCTTTACTATCATTCATCATTTTTTGTTTTCATTTTTTTTAGCTCGTGGATCGCTTCGTCGAGGTGATCTGAGAAGCTCGAAAAATCTCTAAGGAAGCCGAGGTGAAGGCTAGCCTGGCCAATAGAAGGGTGGATGATGCCCAACTTTCTAAACTTAAGGCCGAGGAAGAGGTCAAATCACTGAAGGTCGAGGTGAAACGGCTTGAGTTCGAGCTTGCCAAGGCTCGAGGTGATGCTGATGCCCGGCTAACAGCCAAGATCAATCAATGGAGGGAGAAACTAGAGGCCGCTTAAGTTGTCACAATCAATGCCTTTCGCTCCTCAGAAAAACTCCAAAAAATCAAGACAGAGTTCGACTCTGACTCTTACTTGTAGGGGCTTGCTAATTTCAAAGCAAAGGTTCAGAGTCGCTTTCCTGACCTCGATCTTAGGCCCATGGAGTCAGATGATGAGGAGGAAGTCACCGAGGTTGGAGACAAAGGGGCAGAAGCCGAGGAGCTCTTCAACATGGTTCATGGAGATCATGCGATCGAGGATGTGGCATCGACTCAGCCTCCTGCAGTCATCGTTCCCTCTGACCTCGATGACACTGGCAAGTCTCATGCCCCTGATGGGGCTTAAACATTTCTTGTACTTCTACCTGGAGATTTTTGGGTTTAAACATGGGTCGATCCTTTTTTAAGAACATCGATATTGATCAAGAGATTTTGTACCAGACTGACCAAAATTTTATAAAGATTTCCTTTTAATGAACTCGTCTTCTTGCATGTTACGATGTCAAGTTATGGAAGTCGACCAATAATGTGTAGTTGAGTTAGGTGTCTGACCTTAGCTAGGGATCATCATAGGTTGTCATTAATTGGGATCGCACCTACCGTCTCTAGATTATGTCTTCCAGAGATGAAGTGTAGAAACTGACGATGTCCCCGAACAAACTCAAAACATTGAGATTTGTCATACTTCAATACACTTGGTAAAAAATTGAGTTCAGGGATGTTCTGGATGGATCAATCAGCTCGTAGGAGGATAAAGAACGTGTAGGAGATTATGAAAATACACTCTGTTCAGCTCATCCGTAGATGAGAAGCGTGCATTGAAAAATCACATGGAGATGCGTTTCGCTCAGCTCGTCTATAGACGAAAAGTGTACGTTGGAGAACCGATGAAGATACATTCCGCTCAGCTCATCCGTGGATGAGGAGTGCACGTTGGAGAATATTTGAAGATGCGTTCCACTCAACTCATCTATAGATGAGGAGCACATATTGAAGAATCGCATGAAGACGCATTCCACTCAGCTCATCTGTGGATGAGGAGCGCATGTTGGAGAACGTTTGAAAATACGTTCTGCTCAACTCATCCATGGATGAGGAGCATGCATTGGAGAACCGCATAGAGACACATTCTGCTTAGCTCGTCCGTGGACGAGGAGTACACGTTATTTTAAAAAATATGCAGATCTACAAAAATATTTTTTATTATTTAGTTCAATAAAATTACAATTAAGGATGATAGATGTATAGATGGTCAGAGTTTCACATCCTAGGAACTGGAGTTCCATCTAATCGACGAAGATGATAAACTTCTGATCGAACGACTTCATCAATGCGGTACAGGCCCTTCTAGTTTGGTGCGACCTTTCGTTGTTCGGTCGGACGTGAAACTTCAGTCTTATGAAGAACAAATTCTCCGACTTGGAAGGCTTTTTCCTTTACTCTTAAGTTGTAGTATTGAATTATCCTCTATTGGTAGTTGGCCATGCGAATATGTGCTCATTTCCAAATTTCTTTCAATAGATCTAGGGCGCCCTCAGTCCAATGGAATTGCTATCTTCATCGAATTCTTCCACCCATAGCATGAATAGACCGATCTCAAGAGGTATGACAGCTTCGATCTCAAAAGCGAGTTTAAAAGAGATCTTTCCAGTTGGGACTCACAGAGTTGTATGATATGCCCAAAGCACGTGATATAGCTCTTCCACTCACAACTCCTTAGCTTGGCCTAGACAGGCCTTGAGCCCTTGTAGCAAAGTCCTGTTCGTTATCTTAGCTTCATCATTGCTTTAGGGATGAGCTATCGAAGTCAGTCTGTAGGAAATATCCAACTCTTTACAGAACCCTGTGAACTTCGGATTATTGAACCGACAGCCATTGTTGATGATGATGGCTCGAGGTAGGTCAAATCGGTAGATGATTGATTTTCAAATGAAGTCGTGAACCTTGATCTCGGTGATGGTCGCTAATGCTTCTACTTCTATCTATTTGGTGAAGTAGACGATTGCAACAAGCAAAAAAATTTTTTGTGCCACTGCAACAGGAAAAGATCCGAGGATTTCTATCCTCCATTAGGTGAAGGGCCAGGGTGTGGTGATCGAAGCCAGAGGGGTGGAAGGTCGGTGTTGGATGTTTGAGTTCCTTTAACATTAATCGTATTTGATCACTAGGTTGGCAGCATCCTTCTATATGCTTGGCCAAAAATATTCCTACCGTAGTACCTTATGGGCAAGCGCCTTGTCCCCCAAGTGATTATCGCAAATTCCTTCGTGAACTTCTCGCAAGACATATTCTACATCCGAGGGACAGAGACACCAAAGTAAGGGTAGAGTGAAGAACCTTTTGTATAGCCTCCCACATATATAAGGTATTGAGGTGCGAGATGTCTTATCCTCTTGACTTTGTCTCGGTCAGCTGGCAATACTCCATCTTGTAGATATCGAAAGATCGAATCTATCCAACTCAGTTCAGAATTTGTTTGCATCACTGGAGACTCCTCAATACTTAATTTTTGAGGGTTCTCAGATGCAAGCTTTTTTTAGGTTGGCCGTATCGAGCATTGCGAGCTTAGACAAGAGGTCGACTCTCATATTTTTTGATCTCGTTATTTGTTGGATGTTCATGGTGATAAAATTTGAGGCAAGATCCTTGACTTTTTGTAGATACTTCATCATTTTTGGCTCTCGTGCCTCATACTCTCCATGTACCTATCCAACGATGAGTTAAGAGTCACTGTGAACCCTCAGATGTCAAACTTTCAATTTCTTTGCTATTCTCAGACCATTCACCAATGCCTCCTACTCAGCTTCATTATTTGAGGTGGAGAATTTGACGTGCAATGCATACTCTGCAACTACTTTGTTTGGACTAGTTAAAATTAGTCCGACTCCGAAGCCCATGGTACTTAAAGAACCGTCCACGTGAAGAACCCAACATTTTCGGGTGTCGGAGTTGTCGACCCATGGCTCTATTCCTCATCTGAGATAGTGCATTCCAAATAAATCGATCAATGTCTGAGCTTTGATGGACGGCCTCGAAAGATACTTTATATCAAATTCTCCTAGCTCGACAGCCCATTCAGCCAGCCATCCTAAGGTATCAAGTCGGTGAAGTATGGATCTGATTGGTTGATCGATGAGGACAGCAATTTTATGTGCTTGAAAATACGGACATAGCTTTTTGGAAGATATCACCAAAAGCGTACACCACCTTCTCCAACTTCGTATATCTCGACTCGATATCATAAAAAACTCAACTGACATAGTAGATTGATTTTTGTATCTTAACTTCTTGTTAGACAAAGATCGAACTAATCACCGAAAGTGAAACCGTAAGGTATAGGTACAACACCTCTCCAGACTTTGGTTTACTTAAAAGGAGAGGTGAGCCAAAGTATCTCTTTAGTTCGTCAAATGCGACTTGACACTTGTCTAACCATTAGAAGTTCTTCGTTTGTTTGAGAACTTTAAAGAAGGAAAACACTTTTCAATCGATCTCGAAAGAAATCTATTGAGAGCCGCAATCCTCCCAGTCAAGCGCTATACCTCTTTAATAGTCTTCAAAAGTTTCATCTCTTGGAGAGCTTGAATTTTTTCAGAATTTGCTTCAATCCCCCATTATGATACCATAAAGCTCAAAAATTTATCGGAGGTGGCGCCAAATGCATAGTTGCTGGGATTGAGATTCATTTGAAAATGCCATAGCATAGCAAATGTCTCCTCAAGGTCGATGATGTGGTGCTCGATGGCTCTACTTTTAATGAGCATATTATCTACGTATACCTCCACATTTCTATCGATCTGCTCCTTGAAGATTTTGTTGACGAGCCGTTGGTAAATCGCACTTGCATTCTTTAAATCTAACGATATGATCCTATAGCAAAAAGACCTTGATCAGTAACAAAAAAATCTTCTCCTCATCTTCGGAGGCTATCCAAATCTGGTTATATCCAGAGAATGCATCCATAAATGATAAAAGCTGATATCTCGAGGTCGCATCCACCAATTGATCAATTCGAGGTAAAGAATAGCTATACTTGGGACACGCCTTGTTGAAATCGGTATAGTTGATGTATACGTGCCACTTTCTATTTGCCTTCTTAACTAGCACGGCATTGGCTAACTATTCTGGATAGTAGACTTCTCGAACAAACCCTATCTTTAAAAGCTTATTGACCTCTTTTTGTGTGACTTTTTGTCGCTTGGGGGCAAAGCTGCGCTTCTTTATTTGATCGGACGGTACTTCATATCTATATTGAGCTGATGTACCATGATCTCTAGACCGATGCCTGACATATCAGAAGCTGACCAAGCGAATACATCTGCATTAGCTTGGAGAAAATAGATGAGATGTCATCGATCCTTTTCATATAAGTTTAAGCCGATCTTGACAACTTTGCTTAGTTCTTCATCAATTGGCACTGGAATAAGGTCTTCCACTGGCTGACCTCTTTGTTCATTTAGCTCGTCCAGCATGTCAAGCTCATCTATTGACTGTTGCGCTGGTGTCGCTCTATGTAAAGTTGTCATGTAACATTCTTTTGCTAGTTGCTAATTTTCTTGGAGCTCACAAATTCCATAAGGAGTAAAAAATTTGATCGTCAAGTGATAGATCGACACTATGGCCTAGAGAGTATTTAGCCCAAACCGACCTAAAATGATATTGTACACTGACGAACTATTTACTACAAAGTAGTTTATGTCGACGATGGCCTGTTTTGGAGCTTGTTCAGCTATCATGGTGAGGGAGATGGTTTTTTCTATGGAGACTGTACTATCCAAGAATCCGAATAGAGGTGAGTTCCTCTTCACCAGTCATTCAAAATTTAAGTTTCTTCGAACAATACATCGTAAAATAAAATATCTACTGAACTTTCATTATCAATTAAGACCCGATATACATCATAATTTGAAATGTTCAAAGACACAACTACGAGATCATCGTGTAGATATTTTATTCCTTTCAGGTCAGCTTCAGAAAAGTAATTTCGTCACCAACCTTTCTCTTCTTCGACACTTTTCTTTAGCTTGGCTTAGTTTGATGGTGCCGTGGCTGAGCTACCTTGTAGAAATGGTATGGATCTCCCCTATTATTAGTTGATTTCTGTGGGGTCTTCTTGCCATGGAGGATCACTGCGTGGGTTCTCCGGGATTCACTATTCATCAACATAGCGCCAAAGACATCCCGTCGGGTGAGTGCTTCTATCTCTTCTCTGAGCTGCCTGCATTCTTTCTTATCGTGTCCATGGTCCTGATGGTACCTACAATATTTTCTAGAATTCCTTGCTCACGTCGAAGCAAACATCCTCCTTGATCGGGAAAGTTCTTTTGGCATTCTATTTCCATCAATATCTGAGTTCGAAAGGTGTTCAATGGAGTTAAGTAGTGAAATCTCTATGGAAGAGTTCTAGATCGGCATTGCCCCGTAGAAGACCTAGCTCGATTTCCCTGAGATAGAGTCTGAGAGCGATGAGGCCTTTGCTCAACGCATCAATGTTTCACTCACCGATAATCTTTCCTCTTTCCCTATTCACTTTTCGATTGCAATCCACCACTATGGTTCTCTCCTTGTTGATTTCAGGCTTCCTCTGCTTGAGCATACCTCTTCATCCACTCCAACATTTCGATGAAGTCTTACGAATATTTTTGTTAAACGAGAAAATGAGATCATTTGGAAGAAGTCCGACCTTTAGTACGGTCATTACCATGGATTGGTCCAAATTCCGTACTTCCAAGGTTGCAGTGTTAAAGCAGTTGATATAATCCCGAAATGGCTCGTTCTCCCGCTGCTTTATGCTAACAAGAAAGTCAGAGTTGCTATGTTGCCGACGGCTGCTGACAAAGTATGCAATGAACATTCAACTTAGCTGATAAAAGAGTCCACGGTATTCGGTTCAAGCTCGAATACCAATAACGGGTAGCCTTACTCAAAGTTGAAGGAAAAGCTCAACAGAAGATCACATTAGTTACTCCTTGTAGGAGCATAAGAGATTTGAAATTTTCTAAGTGGTGCATCGAGTCGACTATTCCATCATACAACTCCAACTGCGACATCTTGAATCAAGGCGATAATGGTTCACTCATGGTCTTCTGGGTGAACGGTAGATCCGTATTGAATTTCAGATCGACATCCTGCCATTGTGGTGTCTGTAGCGCGTCGATCCATTGCTGCATCTTTCGAAATCTCCCTTCCAGGTCGTCCTCCCGAGTTGGAGGGTGCTAGGGAGAAAGATGATCCAATGTTGAGTCTCTTCTTAAGATCGGAGTTTGCGATCGTCTATGCCTCTATCGGACCGGGCTATCAGGCCAGCTAAGATGACTGGCACCTGCCCTTGGGCTACGGAGAGGTCGGTCCGCCGATCTTCCTCTAACCGATTGTGAAATCTCTGGAATAGGATGAGGCTCAGTGTTCTGCTGCATCCCCCTCACCGTGGCTGAAAGAGCTTGCACCTATTGGATGAGACTGTTGTATTGATCTTAGAAGACCACCAGCGCTACTGGTGGGGGATTCTCTTAGATCAACGATGGTGATGCATTCTTCGATGGGGCATTGTTGGCCTGCCTGCCATTAAAGTGATGTGACGATTTCGATGCACCTTTCATATCTTCATGACGATCTACAGTGAACTCTCTCCTCTCAGAATAGGACCCCGAAGTTAGTTGGGGCCTTCCTCTAACATCAAGTGTTGCTCCTAATCTCCACAGTCGTGCCCATCCCTCTCTAGCTGCGAGTCAGTACGTAGTAGAGCAGTGGAATATATGTCAAGCACTTGAAATAATAATGAAGGTACCTAATTAGCTTGAACTAGTGCCCGATTTCTTATCTATGAGCTACCTATATTATTAATCAATTTTTCTTTCTTTTCTTTTTTTTTTTTTTTGGTTTGTCTAACTT
>KE506919.1:62494-90623 GCA_000441515.1 Elaeis oleifera
ATTACTATTATACTTTTTCTTTCTTTTTTTTTTTTTTTTTTGGGTTGCAACTTGTCGGTGCAAGGATGACATGATGGAATTTATGAACATATATATGCAAGAAAATCATGTGCTACAGCCCATAACATGCTCACATGTGCAAAATGATTTTTAATCATAATTTGATCTGGTATTAGATGTATGCAACTAATCAAGAGCATGAGGATCGAGCAAAGCTTTCCATGCATGATCCATTAAATTAAGACATAATCATGTGAAAAGCATAAAAATCTAGCATGAACTGTGTGCACATGCCGCATTTGATGCATATCAATATAGCAATTGCAAACATAACAAAGTTTAATCTTGAACACATGAGGATGTATGGCTTTTTCAGATATAGCAACCACAGGGACAATTAAACTTCAAAGGAGCATGGAGATGCACTGTTTACTAGCAATTGGACCTAGCAAGTATAAAATATTGGACAAGGTTTCATGGCAATATGATTGTGAACACCTACAGAGAAAAGGCCGAAAACCGAAAGAAAAGATAAGGATGACGGGATTTCAAGCCTTCAATAAGGGTTGATGGTTCTATTAGGAATATCTCGAAAATAAGACTCCCCTCTGGTCTTAGGTACGTAGGCCTAGATCCATTTTTTTTTTATACGGAAGGGACCGAGGGCATGCACACCATACACAAACTACGTAAGAGCATGATGGTCCAGGTTCTATAAACAAGCCACACAAGCACACCCTAAAATGCTACAATAGGACCTTGATAATGCAAGGGCTTTCAAAGGAGTCAAAACAAGGATCTTGGATCCTATCCATCCACTTAAATACTTAAAACAAAACAAAGTAATAATTTGTAAGCTACTCAATAATCATATTTGATAATCAAGTTTTCACCAAAATTCAAAATATACTACTTCTAGCAAGTCTTTATAATTCTACAAATTTGTAACGTCTGTGAAGTATCTTTTAAGTTAAGCCTATAATCATTAGATCTATTCATAGGCGGTGGCTTGTGTGGCTTTCTCAAGCCCAAAGCCTTTTGGTGGGCTTGGGCCAAGATTTTAGGCCTGCCAGGTTAGGCAGACTCTTAAAAATATGCCTGTCTATTAAATGGGCCAAGCTCAATCTTGGGGATAAGGGCTAGGATCAAGCCAGTCCAGGCCCGAATTTTTTTTAAAAAAAATCTAGTTTTTTAATGATTAAATTGTCTGTTTTGTTGATATGTAATGTAGTACAAGAAGATCTAGATTCTTAGAGTAGTTATTAAGTATTGAAACTGGCATTAGAAATATTCAATTACTCATATTTTGGTATTTTAAAGTATTTTTAGACTTATTTCTAGAAATTGAAAAATATTATTCAGGAAGATAAAAGATGCTCAGTGCTAGGCCCGAGCAAGCTCTGGGTTGGGCCTCGAAAGTAACCTCCAGCATGTTAGTGGTAACTCAACACAGTTCCAATGGATACGGTGGCATTGGAACAGCATAGTGGTTATTATTCATACATAATGCAACTAAATTCCATGACAGAGAATGTTTGACAATAGCTGTACCCTCTGCTCTGTTGCTTCTTTCTCTTCTTCTTCTTTTGAGAGGAAAGATGGTCGCTGCACTACTACATGTTACGAGTAGAGTACAAGTTAAAGTGAGGTGGCATTGCATGATTTATCCACTGATAAGTTCAAAATAATCATTTTTATTTATAAACTTGATCTCTAGTTTAAGGTTTTGTCACCTTTATGTTATATGATAGTTGAAAGGAACACACATTGTTTATATATACATATCTTGAGTATGATTACTTTCTTAATCTAATCATCTAAAGCAGACCATTGTAATCATCAAGTACCTCTCGTCGTTAAAGACAACCTCATTTTGGAGCACTAATTAGCAAACAAATTCTAGAAAACATGTCCCTTGTTCATCCTTTCCTTTCCCTTTTTAAATCTTTTTATTGCACTCAGTTGCCGATTTATTAAGAAAGTAAATCCAAAATTCCAACATTTACTGCTATGTCCGAAACAACCACATTGTTTTTTGCTGGAAATCAGGACAATTGACCGGAATAGTTGGCTTAGATTGAGAAAAGAAGGGAAACACTGTTGTGCTTTCATTCATCGTGGGTGTGCGTGGTGACAGCATCAGAAGGCCGATGGGTGGGCAGTTCTATGGGAGACGAGAAGGGCAGGAATGCTGAGGTTGGCTGCAGAGTGTTTTTCTTAGGACGCATTAGATACACAACTGGAAAAGTATCCATAAGAGTTGATAAACTTCTCTCTCGGTCTAAGTATTCATGTACACGTATGCTAAACCTCGTATTTACATCCCCCCTTGCACAATAATATAATAATAGACTTCCTCTTCAAATCGGGAGAGAGATCTGGTGGAGATGCTGCCAACGGTCAGTGGCGGGGCTGAAATCAAAAGTTGGAGGATCAAGTAATAATTTATTAATAATTTTTAATAAATATTTTATAATAAATAATAAAATAAAATATATATATAGATTTAAAAATATTATAAAAATATCAATAAATATTTAATTTATGGATAAATGAAGATAAGTAAAAAAATATTATCTTATGTCATTTGTAAAATGATTTTGATTGTGTAAAAATCTAATGATCTCTTCCACATTAAAGTTGAAGAATAAATAAAGAGTTAAAGAATAAATAAATAATTATTTTTTAAAAAAAATATTATTTTAATAAAAATTAATATATAAATTAATTATATGATCTTTTTTTCAAATGGGTGGATTCATAATGTATGTAAACTAAATATTTGGAGAGCCATCATATATATATAAATATATAAGTAATAACTATTTAAATTTTTTTTGGAAGGGCAGTGGCCCCTCTGGTCTCTCTTACGCTTCGCCACTACCAACGGTGGCCTCCCCAAATAGGAAAAATTGTACCTTACACTGCATCGTGGCTATTTACCATGCCAATCAGCTCGTCTATCCTTCTTATGGGCTAAGCATCGAGATAAGTACATGATAAATGAAGTCTACGTGAAAGAGAAATGGTGATTTTTTTTATTATACCTCTAGCCTGAGATCATGAGCCAAAAGTCATGTTAAGCATACATTCCATCGTAATATCATAAAGCAAATAACGAAATGAATAATTAATAAATTAAATCGAAAATTTAACTAACTAAAATATAACTTTAATATCTCACAAAATCTAACAGCATTCAAAAGATCTTATATTAAACTTCAATAAATTTTTTAATTAAATAAGATATCAAACTTCTACTTCTAATCACTTTTTCCTGAAGTATATCCCTTACCATCTTAGTTCTCAAAATCTGAATAAATAGTAGAATATAGAATAATGAGTTAGATAACCTAGTAAATAATGAATACTTCAACTAAATTAATTGAATAACAAATTAATAATTATTATAAAAATAAGTATATAGAATTCAGCAATTCAAATCCAAATCTAGATATATAGCATTATCAAAATAATATATGTTAAGTTTAATTTTTCTTAAAATTTAAAATTTTCATTTATAAATTCAATTTGTTCCAAACAATCAAGTTCATCTCATCAACCATAAACTATGGCTATATCTATATCCTGTAGTGGGGGTACCATGTATTTTCTTACTGTATATTGTGCATCATCTTATGTTAAAGCCCTTCAAGACCGTATATCTACTTGTGATAAATTATATATATTCTTGCAATATAAACCCTTCAGCACTAATCAAGTGCCAACATGCTAGTCCCCATTGGTGAGGCCCTTAACATAATCAGACTAAGAGTTCAAAATAATTATACAATTTTATATCTCAGTTTGGCAAAATCAATGTAGTTATATAATATCAAAATCAATTGAATAAAATCAATATTTTCAATCATGCATCATCATCATATTTCAAAATAAACATATTCGATAGTAAAGTACCATTCATCAAATTTATGTATCATAATTAGTTTGATTCAAAATTTATTAATATAATTAATATTCTAAATAGTTAATAATTTAGAAAAATGAAATATTACTTATCTCATAAGTACTCTAATAAATTTAAATAATTTAAAAAAAATTAAAATTTTAATTAATAGATCATATCACAATATCTCATTATTGGACATCTTCTAGTCCAAATAATCATACTCCTATATATGCAATCAAGTCTAATAATTAGAAAAGGTACAAATAATTATAGAAAGATAAGATTTATGATAATAACATCCAATGGTCCAGCTAACGTAATTGTGAAATATAGCTGATCATAGAAAAAAGGTTGGATCAAAGCAGTGATAACATAACATGGGTTAATAATGATGGAGTTAATAGTGCGCACCCAACAAGAGCTAGGATGTGGAGATGATACGTTGTTGGAATATTAAGATAGTTTGGGATCCCTCACTAGGGTCAACTCATGCCACAGAGTCCCACTAGTAGGGCCCATGAGTCATGAAGAAAGAGAGGGAAAGATAAAAGAGAAGAGAGAGAAACTAAAAGGGTTGAATAGAGCTGATTAGGCAACAATACCCAATGGCCCAGATTGGTCCAATCATGGTAATTTCATCTGATCAAAAATAGATTAGAGTACAATTAGCTCCATAAAGACTAAGGACGACTAAATGTAATAGTATCTGACAAGGGCTAAGGTAGAGGTCGGTACACTTCTTAATGATCTGAGATTAGTTCAATATCAAAGCCACTTGATATGCAAGGACTTGATAGAAATTAATAAGATCTAGATCTTGAGGTACTTAATAATGATTCGGATGGGGCCAGTATACTGCCCGACTATTAGGATGGTTCAAAGCCCTTTAATTGAGGCAACCTAAGTTCAAATAAAAGAGCTCGGGATCCTCCATCGGGTCCATAAAATAGAAAGTAAAACATAGAGAGATAAAGGAAGTGGGATTAAAGAGAGAAAATAAAAATAGATCTTTCTTCTTTTCTTTTATTTTTCTTTCTCTATTAGTTTCTTGGCAAAAAGAGGACGCCTTATGCCTGATCTTCTCTAGGATAGAGGAGAAGGTTGGTGGTGGTTGTAGCTAATGATGGTGGGGCTTCAAAGTCGAAAAGTCTCCGGCAAGCTAAATGGCCATAGATTTTCGGTGACAAAAATCAAATAAGAAAATCATCAAAATAAGGGCTTCGGCTGATTTCGGTCTCTAGCTGCTCGTCGATGATTTGGTCTTTGACAATGGGCATAAACAGTTACGAGGAACTGGGCAAAGGCTCTAGTGATGAGCGCTAATGAAAAGGATAGCCAAAAGAAGAGGAATAAGATTGGGATAAACTCAAAAATAGGGGAGTCGAACATCAAAATAGGGCATCCAAGACTCTGATCAAACATGGCAATTATTGGCCTAAATTCATGATTCTAAGACTCAAAAAGATGGGGAAAAGGATCAATTAGAGAACAATTGGTCCTTTACTTTCATTCCAATAGTTGGTGACCCCAATTCTGATGGCACAAGAACATAAGCATCGGCTATTCGAGAGGAGATAGAAGAGAAAAAATGGTTGGTTGGCGGTGTTCTCCAGTGGTTGTTTCAAGGGAGGGCCAAGCCTTTATATAGAAGGCTAATCAGAGGTGGATGAAATCAATAGAAGTTCGACTTCCATTTGAAGTCGGCATAAGAGGAGAGGAAGACTTCTTTCGAGAGATTGTTCTAGTGCCCCCACCACATGCTCTACGCATCTCATGCTTAAGAAATCAATTTTTTTTTTCTTGGATTATGCCAACATGGGCTTTGGCTGATTTTGCCCAATGTACCTACCAATCAAATGGATCTGGCCCAAGTTAACAGCTAGCCTCTAAAAGGCCTAGGTATTACATTCCTGTTATAGGCCAGGTCGGACGGTCGCTTGGACATGTGGGAAAGGGGTCAAATTATTTCTTTTACACGAAAGAATGCCTGATTTTCTTTCACAAGTTTAATCATTAGATCACTTCTCATGTAGATCTTAGAGCACTCTAATCTTTTCTTTCATCTGCTTGCACAGATCTCCAAGCTGTTATTGTATGATCTAATAATTGATGTCATAAAAAAGATGAATTATTCTTTCATGCGAAAGATACAACACTTAATTATTGTTTGGGTCGCATTCTAAAATTTATCTATTAATTTTATAGCGATTTGCATATACGATATCGATGTGTGGAAGATGGAGGGCCCTGGTCTCACAAATACCTTATTAACCATGTCAATTCATGAAAATTTTCTTGAGCAATGCACTTCGTATTCTTCTTTCATTTATTAAAGAAAGACTAAGATACGAAGTAATGATTAGTAGCTCAACCATCCATGTCTCAACCATATGGCTAATTTCTTGCTTGGTGTCCTCACCCCATCCTTTCGGTGGAGGATTATTCTGTAATATCCTGTTCAAGTGGCAAACGTGTGGCTGATGTCAGACCGTGTGAAATGGAAGAATTCCAAGTTCATAATTTTGTGCCACGTATTATTCTTTTTCGGTACATTAGAGGGGTGCTTCCGCACACCATTTTTTGCTTGTCAATTTCTCTTTGCAAAGGTGACGTTACCCAAAAACGGCTTCCTTCATTTGTCGTCAAAAAAGAGGCCACGAGGATGAGTGGGATAGGCATGAAGGGAATTTGATGCATGATTCCATAGAACAAAACTTTATAAAGACTTCTATGCACTTCCAAAGATCGGCTTCAGATTCGCCCGACGACTGATGGAAGAAGAAAACGGGGTACTCTCTGGCTTTCAGCAAACCGACGGTTATGAATTTTAGGTTTGGAGCCACAAATTTCAACTTTGAATAAAAGGATGTGACTCCTTGATGTTGCTTAGCAAATTTTTCACGCGGTGACTCTTTTTCTCTTCTCGATGATCGGACGTGAGAACCCCAAAAGTCGCATATTTGTCAGCTTCAAAAATATTGATAGGAGGCTGAAAACCGAGATGTTACGGGCTTGCTCTTGTTCCAAGCATGTATGATTTGAGGCTTTTGAGCTAAGAAGATTCTTTAGTAACATTATCAAGGTGGTGCGATGACTGTGCCTAAAGACTACTGTAACATTCTCATCCACTGATATTTAACAATAACATAGATCCACTACGGTACGCATGCAGTATCGGAGAACACTTCATCATGGCTATCATTAAAAGATGGACAGCTATCAAATAAGACAATTTACGAGCACATGCCATATCATTCATAGTGTGCATTGTTGGATGGCCGTCCACCTCTTCATGGTGGCGCATCCACTAATATACAGTATTCTATGATATGCGGGCCATACAAAGGATCCTTGTTGATTCAACAAATTGACAAATATGAAAAAGAATGTTGTTATTGGATGCGGTACCATATAGTAGAAAGAAATTAATAGGACTTACATGAATTATTGCTAGATATGGGAAGTTGATTATTAAACTGTTAAATTAGTATTTGTGTGCCGAATAAATTTTCAAGTAGGTATCCTAAAATATTTCTATATTTTTTCCCTTTGATGGGCTTAGAGGTATGATTTTTTCAATTATATTAATTTGATGATGTGAACACTAAAAATATCAAATGAAGTTATTATTTTTTTACCAAAAAGTTATTATTTTCAAATATAACAACCATTATTAAGATGATGACCAAGTACTTGCTGCTTTTTCTCACATATGTGTAATAAAAAAAGAAAAATCCTTCGAATTGTTGAAATGGCAGTATAATATTATAATAGTTTATAAGAAAATAAAACAATAAAATTATGCCTACGGGAATAGTTATACCATAGATTATAATAATTTTCTTTAAGATCATGTTTGGCTAAGCTTTAAGAGTGTCAGAAAGAATTTCTTTCCAATATTTTAAACCATAATAAAAATTTCTTCCCAATATTTGATCTACATGATAAGACATATTTGATGTTCTCTAATTTCTCTTAGATAATGTTATTATATGTACATATTTATGTATATATGTATGTACGTATGTATGTAATATTCATCTATAAACTACCATATTTGTATATTTTAAATGTCTATTGCTAATCACATAAATTATATTGAGATGGACTATTAGAGGAGGGTATATTTACTCCTCCTAAGTCCAAAATCAATTACGGGTTATTTAAATGGAAGATTTGCACCGTAAATTGACTAGTAACAAAGACCTAAATATCAAATATCATATATATTAATAGTCTCTAGTCTATACAGCATGCAAAACAAAATGGACGTTCTTATTGTATTAGTGTACTAAAACATATGATAAAGTATTAAATTGAGAATTTAGCTTATTGATCATCATGATCTACACATATTAAAATATATTTAGATAGAATTTAATAGTTTTTTAGTACTTACAGCATTGCAAACATGGTCTGACATTATTATCTTTGCAGGCCACTTGGTGATAGGTTAGACTATAATCACATGTCATTTTTTAGCTTTTAAATATTTTTAATGATTAGATCATGATCAATATTATTGATCTTTACTTTGGATGTCTCCTTTGTAGATTTTAAACTCGAGAGATGCAAAGTCCATTTCTTTATATAAAATGGATGAAGTATTAAGGAGGATAAAAATATACAGGTCCATGACCATAACAACAAATTAAACATACATGACTATTTTATTTAGTGTGTTACCATACGCTTGCGATTGACACGCACTCGCCCAGCATAGACCCACAGTAGCACATAAGGCTTAGTGTGCAGACTAATTATGAATGCGTCGCAGATACGGTAACATGTTGTGCATAATAGAAGATTTAAGCCCATTACAAAGAAAGAGGCGAAATGACTTGTTATGGCCATGGTATTACATAGCAGATTCGATGTGTCACAGACTTGTTTGGTGTCTAAAAATCAGATAAACTTTATCTTCATTTTATTAACACCAAGTGTAGAATACTAACTTGGTGTCTAGCATTCGTGGGTTGGTTCTTTAATTTTTCACATTAAATAAAGTCCAAGTATGCATGTCAAGTAAGTATGAACAACAAAACATGATTGTTAGTTAGAGGAAGATGTCTTATAACGTTTGCTTTTTAGGTTCTGTGAACACGTTTAGTAGGACGTGTGCGCGTTGGCACTCTCCAAATATTTCATGTTATGGATAAATTCCTTCAAGATAGACTATGCTAGAAACCAAATTATATCTTGAAATTTGTTCATGAAAAATATATTTAAAATTGATGGAATTTGATATAAAATTAACGAGACATTTAATCATCTGGATTTAAAAGATCAAGTATCTAGAATAAGTAGAATGTGAGGTTTATAGGATCTTCCCCTCCATTTGATGCGTGTCTCTATTTGCATGGTCATTATAAATACTATTTATGCTAATCCTTAAGCTCTATCTTATGTAACCAAACTTGGATTTCAAGGTAACTGGAATCTTTCACTTGGTCACAAGTAGTACAACGTAATAAACATAATGTATGGAATTCCCATCTATGAATTCAAAAGCTTTTCAACTTCTATAATATGGTAAGTCAGTCATTAGTTTCTTAATTTCCCGATTACATTGTTGGAACTACGATAACCTAGATTATTGCCACTTATGAGGACTTATCATGTTAGGAAAAATTTTTGAGGTTGTTTAAAGTGATTTAAATTGATTGTCTTTCATGTCCATTTTATTTTGAGCATGTGATTGTGCAGCTAGGGGTCTTTGAAACCACTAGCTTGGCCCTTATTTGAAACCTTATATTCAACTTAAAACTTCATAATAAAATGGACTGGTCAAAAACTTAATGCACATAATGTATATGTCATTTTATATGCACAAATAAATGAAAATATTATGTTGTCTGCATAGATGAATGCTTGCATATGTTCATCAGTGCAAGCGTTTATGTCTTATATGTTTGTGTGTGTTAGCATGACTTCCTGCAACATATGCATGACACACCTGCATGTCTCTGTTACAGATAATTTTGTGTACTATATTAAAATCCATGTATATAGCTTATGGGAAAACTTTAAGCCAATTTGTTTTTCTATTAAAAGTCTTAAGTTTTACTAATATATCAACCACTTATAATTCAAAATGAGTAAAACATAGGCTTTATTATTTAAGTTTTGAAAATTATAATATGATGAACCATTTTCTCAGAAGTAGGTTGCTAGGTACAGCATGAACATCGTTAACAAACTGAAGAATTATGATCAGAAATATGGTATTTTGACGTACTTGGAGATCAAGAGTGGATATTTTAATAACCAGTATGCCATCCTTTTTTTTATCAAGCACCTCAAAAATCTTGCAACTCTAAAATTCAACATTCAAAAATTTGTCCTTAACCATGATCACTTGGGAACTAATCCTATTTGTTTGTTATCTTTCAAGATCGTCAATAATTTTGGAATTTATTATTTATAATAATTTTATGTTTAATGTGTGAAAAACCTAATTTAAAATATTGTAGGCTAGTTTTGTGATATGTGTGGCTATACATGGCCCAAGGTCTCAAAATGCAGCCAGCACTCAACTTGTGTCATTTTGCAATGAATTGCTTAATGTAACTTCTTGTTGATATCTATACATTCTCAAAGAAGAATAGGCGATGTTAGGAGGAGATGGCAAAAAAGTGGTTTTACAAAAAACATACCAGCTCCATTTTCCTCCCTTTCAACAATCAGTTAATTTGCAAATAAATGACAAAAAATCTCATACCATGCCAAGTTCCTCATTAACCCATTTAAGCATTATTTTGAATTTGATTCTAGACATAATCATGTATAATTTCAATTCAGTTACCTAATAATTAACATGTAAACCGACATCAAGTAATTCAGCCCACCAATACAATAGTAATAGGTACGAAAACATCACATTCTTAAAGTTTATATTACTCTACCATAAATTGTTTGTATATTTATTTTTGTTTTTCACTTTAGCAGACATGTTTCAATGGCATTGAACCAAGTATACCTGACTGAAGCCATCAAGCCAGATTATGCATCAGCTGTGGCCCATATGGTAGATCTTTGCAAAAAACTTGCAAGCTTCAAGTGAGGCACGCTTTACCTATATAAAACTATCTAGGTTAACAAGTGGTTAATTGCTCTCATCAGAGGCACAAATACACTATCCCCACATCATATCCTTGGAAGCTTGACGCATGCCCGGACTTTTATTCTGGCTATCTTAGATACAACTCCACAAAGTGTCCTTATTCTTTTAAGCTCATATAGAGAGGGTAAGAGCCGTTTGTTGCAAGTTTTTTAAAAATAGCATTAAAGTTGTAATGACCATTATAATAGATTATTTAGTGTCATGATGTGGTTTGTTCGGAATATAAGTTATAGCTACCGTGTGACGCACTACATTTCTGTGAATAAAATATAATTTTGATTAGGTGAAAAATGAGTTAGGCAATAATACTACCACATTCTTCGTAACCGTTGTAAAGAACATCAATTATTAGTAGTTTTAACAAACAAAAATAGGGTTTTTAAGAAATGTATCTGAAAAGTTGATGACTTGGCAACTCCATAATTAACCGGCCCATCACTGGGCAACAATGATCTTAATTGCAGTAATCTCCTCTTGCCACCTCTTTGTGTGCACTTCTACCTAACCATCACCCACTAAAAGAATTTGTCCGTTACTTTTTCATTAAAGCATTGTTATAACAACCATGTTCATTTAGTTACTAAGAAGGATTAACTAATGAAGAATCTTCAATTAAATTTAAACTTAAAATAACTTTTTATTTAAGTTTCAATAAAAATATTTTTATTTGAACATAACTTAAAATAGCTCCCCAGACGGTATAAAATGATCGAATTACCTCTGTGGTTATAAACAATATTATACTATTATAAACAATACCGTACTATTATAAACAATACTGTATTACTATAAAATAGTACTGTACTATTATACGGTAATGCTACACTGTTACACTATTATAAAATAATATTATATTATTATAAAGTAATACTACATTATGATAATGTAATACTATTTTATTGTAAAAGAATACTGCACTAATATAATACAATAAAGCAACACTGTATTATTATAAAAGAATACTATGTCAATATAATGTAATACTATCTTATTATAAAAAAATACTGTATTAATATAATATAATATAATAATATTATATTATTGTAAAGAATACTGTATTAATATACTATAATACTGTTTATTGTAAGGAATACTGTTTATTGTATAAAAGTATAAGAGTATAAGAATAATTTTAGTTAAAAATGAGAAATTATTTTTAATTCATGTTTAAAATAAAATTATTTTATATAAATTAGTTGAGAAGTTGCTTTTAAGTTGATAATAGAATTAAAAATTTATCCCTCTCCGTGCCAAGAATGGGCAAAGTAACAGTTTATACATGGAAGAAGACCTTTCATGCTCGGCAACAAAAAGAATCTCAGACAGAGGCTATCGAAAGAGATTGATTTAATAATGGATGGGTGGGTTTGTTTTCTTGCGTTTAGCTCTAGGTAGTGGTGGCCTTGGGACCCGGAGGACCTCTAGCCCTTCAAATTATTTGTTTGTATCCGCAGCTGGAGCACCACACTTGGAAATATAATTTATTTAATTACTTTGTAATATCTTATCCTAGTGAATAATTAGATTCATTTGGTAGATTATTCTAAAATATTTTTTATTTTGCATTTAATCTAACAAAATTATATAATTAGAATTGTAAAAATATGAAAAAAACTTTTCGTGTAAAAGATGGGCCAGATCTAGTTATGCTTAGCATAACTCCATTTGGAATTGAATGATGAAAATTTTATATTCGATGATCTAAATTATCGGATATAATCTGCTACTTCTAAACTATTTATATATAAAAATTATATAATTTAAAATTATAATTTATATATCAAATAATAAAAATATATTTTTTTATTATTTAATTATATATTTTTAATCTCCTAATCTACTGGGTTAAGGAACTCAAAATTATATGATTTTATGTATAAGCTGTTTAGATATGATATATTATATTTAATAATTTGAATCATTGATACATGATTTTATTATTTAATTCAAAAAAGTAAACTCCATAAAATTACATTATATATAATTCAAATTTGGTTCATAAAATATTTATCTTTAGATAAATGTAATTATAATAGATGGAAATGGATAGCTTAAGGACACAAAGCATCAAAGACCAAAAGCTCGTGGTTAGATCAAGTTTGGCACATATGTGAACCATAGATGTTATCATGGCAAGCGATCATTGGATTTTAGGAATATTTTTATAAGTTAGATTTATATTTCATAATTGAATAATATGTGCTCAGCTTTGGGATTATATGCTTTATTTTAAAAGTAAAAATCGAATCAGACGAAATATATTTAATAATATTGGTAAGCAATGCCAGTGGACAATTATACGAAGAAAAGCCTCGCTAACAGCATCTGAAAGGTTGAATTTAATATATTATCGTAGATATAGATGGATATCAGAGAAAGTGATGGAATGGACAGCTAAGGAGTACATTTTAGCTTTTTTTATAATAATTAAAAAAAAAAAAAGGACAAAGGAGCGCACCTTGGCTTAAAAAAGGGCATCCTGCAAGATGGTAGGCCCACTTACGCAAATGATTCCAAAACAAAGTGCAGAGGCCGCTTTCCACCAAATCGCCTTTTGACCCGGCTAGCACATTCCACGGCTTCTAGAAGGACAGAGACCGACATAAGCTGCTCTTACCCACCTTGCCGGCTTTCTTTTTATCGTTTCTTCTCATCAATGATCTCCAGGTACAGGCATAGACTGGATAGGCCCTTGCCTATACTCCTCTTATATTTATATTAAAATTTAAATTTATTCAAAAAATTATAAAATTATTTTTATATATAATTATTTTTATTTGAAAAAAAATTTGTGAATAGATATGTATAACTGGATTGAATTTAGAGTGAGTTATATCACTACGTTGTGATGTAGAGTGGGAGGTTTCATTAATCTCATATTGGTTGTGAGTCAAGAAGATTCTGATTTATATAAAAGAAGACCATCCTTCTCACGTGAGATTTTTTTAAAGAATAAAATCGTGAGGCTTACGAGCCAAAATGGATAATATCTCACGTGTCTAGCTATGAACCTTTGACCGCAATATTGATATCCACCATAAGGCCTATACGCCTCTTTCAAACTGTGGAACTCCTTCCATCTACACACCAATCTATGGTAAAATAAAAAGAGGGCATCTTCTGTCCGTATATAGACTCCTTCAGGCACTATGAGGCTGTGGTAGGAGGAAGGCACATCCCATCCATAAACAAAGTTGTAGACTCCCTCTTGACTGGAGGACTATATTGTGGTGTAGAGTGAGAGGAGCTTCATTCATTTTACATTGGTTGTAAATCAAGGAGGACTCTGACTTATATAGAAAGAGATTATCTTTTTCACGTGAGACGTCTTTTAAATGATAAAATCGTAAGATCCATGAATCAGAACGGACAATACCTTATATACCACATCACGAGCCCTTGACCGCAATACTATCTATACCACATCTGATCTAATACGAGTGGGATAAATCCATCCCATTTAGATTGGATATTTAACAAGGAGAAGTAGCCGAGTAGATTGCCACCTCCAGATGGGGTCTAACTCCATGTTCTTCTAGTTTGAAAAGATGATAAGAAGTTAAACAAGAGCCCCGTCGACTTAACAAAACAGTTGAGCTAATATAGGATGAAAACATGAAACAGACTGATTTAAACTTCATATGAATGATTGAAGAACCATCGTACCAGCAGTTGATGGTCTCAGAGATGAGCAACTAACTTGATACGGCTTCAAAATTAAAAATTATAGCATTGCATTCCTTGGCTACAGTAAGAATATCTGAGCAAGTTTTACATCAAAAATAAAATAAAAATCTTAGCAAGATCTGAACTTTTGAACTTTTCTTTATCTTTTGAGATCTCCCAAATCCCCAGAAATAAAGAGAATATGTGCTCCAAATCTGTATCTTACGAAAAGAAGAAGGATGCTCCGTGGTGTTTCTTCCCAAATCCACAGGCAACATGTGACATCACTGTTGCATGAATATGAACATAAGGACTTGGTAAAGAGGTTTGAAACAGCCAAGCATGAGAATGAGTTGTGGATGGTACTCTTCAAGCTGTCCAAAGAAAAGTGAACGGGCACTAGTGGAGTAAATAGGTTGTTCTCTAGTAGTGAAGAAGAGTCAGAATGCAGATACATCGGCATAGGATAGAGCTGTATCATCTCATCCGCTTGCTGCTCCTGAGAAAATAATTAGCATGATGAGCGAATTTGACTATCCTAAACATAATAGGAAGTAATGCCTTAAATTGTAGCTGACTGGAAGATATGTAGAGCCACCAAGGATCAAGCAGCGATAAGCTAATCCCATAATGGTTGTATAAAAAACTAATCCATCCAGTAGAAGTGTTCATCAATAGCTGTTGAGATACTGAATGTACACATTTGTACCGCAGGGGAGAATACTCGCAGTTAGCCTTAGAGAAGTAGCAGATTCATCAAACCTGCATCCATTGCTTTGGGAACTTCATGATCAACCAACTCCTTCATTTGGCAACAAATATAGTGAGTTGCACAAATCTTCTCTTTCCGTGCGATGAGAATTGTTCATTTGCACGTAGCGAGAAAAAACATTAGTCTAACTTCTATTCATCCATCGGTCTTTGTTCAATAAGTAACATACATTGCCATCCAAACATGTTCTAGAAAAGACTAGTAACGGAGCAATTGCAATGCATAATGAGCGGCACTTGTGCTGTAATTTTGCAATTGCATGGGCCCTATCTTATCATTGGAATGGGAATTGTAGTAGCTTCAAACCTGAGCAATATATGTTTCTCCCATTTAAATGTGCTTAATTCTAGTATTCTTTTAATAAAATGAGGACACAACATATCAAAAGCTTGTATCTTACCTAAAAGCTACCCTAGGTATATAATAGTATCCTTAGGGGCACACAATATCCATGCTTTTGGAATGCAGATGCATGAGAGCAATGTCCCCTTTTTCTGATTCAAGAGAGCAATGTCCCCTTTTCTGATTCAAGAAAGCAATGATTCTCACATAGGTCCCCAAGCATTCTTGCTAGGCTGGTGTGACAGATACCCATCACTTTGTCTATACGCAATGACTTCAATGGCTCCAAGACTTGATTTGAGTACTCCTTGGTGCACAAGATTTCGTTTTAGATAGCTAAATTGACACATGGACTTGGAAATCCAGAACTTGTGCTGAAGGGCAATTTGATAATTAGAGGTGGCAATCAAGTGGGTCAAGCAAGAAATAGATCGGACTGAATACAGAATAAATCAAAAATCAACCAACCAAACTTGATCCATTTATTAAATGGATCAAAAATCTAGATCAAGACCTGGCCATTTCATTAAATAGATAATTTAGTCCAATCTACAATGGACAATGGATTAAAACAAGTTAAATAGGTCAGTCGGTTATGTATTACAATCTCTAAATTTGATGCATTTTGTACCTATTATTTAGATTTAGATTTATTTGTTCTGATTTATTGTTTATCAAACTTTTTGTCGGTCGAGAGTTTTGCTCTTTCAGCACGATAATGCAAATTTCTGTTTCCAACTCCTAAGCATCCAATTCAATAGCTTAAATAATACAATTTTGCTCGTGTCATGCGGCTGCATCTGAGACATCAACAATGCCATGCCACAATATTTTAATTACTTTTCCAAATCTTTTTTTGCTGTTGATGGAATCCTATTCATGTGGGACTTGGTACCTATTAGATGGTCCTGCATTCCAAATTTGATCACCTGGGATTTTATATCACATTATTTGCTGTATTTTCTTGCTCCCATGTTCCTAATTTTGAAAAGGAAAACTCTAGCATTAGATTTCTTAATTCCCCTTGTATAAAAAATGCTTGATACGTTTTCTCTCATCCTAACGTGATAATATTGGAGCTTGGAGGTTATTAAACAAGGGTGTATAGATGCTAAGCAAGCTTTATTTCTTTGGATAAAATCTAATTTATTAAACCAACTTAGTAAAATATATCTATATGAATTAGAAAATAGAATATATTAAAAATTCGAAGAAAATTCTAACAAAACAGTCGAAAAATTAATTTCAATATAATTAGCCACATTTATCATCTTCCATTCCGCCCCACTGTCAGCCTCTTTGCAGATATATATATCACACCTTATAAGACAAAAGAAAAAGGCATTCTCAAGTAATCATGTAATAATAGATGAGAAATGGTCTTAATAGTTGACCGACTGGAGAGCCATCTAACCACATGCTAAACAAGCCTCAGAGATCTCCAGGCAAGCGTCTACTTTTCTAGACTATCGTTCTTTATTCTTTTTGGGCTACCATAGCCCTCCATGTGTTCTGATATTACGCAGAGGTAAGCCGTATGAACTTGAGAAAGGTGAGGACATCTGAAGACAAAGTCTTTCCATACACCTAATTTTCCAACCATATTACCTAAACCAAGCTTAAACAACTTATTATCTGGCTTCATTTTTGTCCTCATTTGATGTTATTTTAACTTCCAGGAACCCACATGTCTAATAACAGCTAAACCGAGTTTTAGTAATATTGGTCATAGGATGAGTCATAAAAAATATTATTGAAATTGACAATATCTCATGAGCTAGTTACAAAGCAAAGCTAGAATCTATCTTTAAACAATGATTAGGAAAACCGCCGGAAAGAGCTTTAAGGAGATGAAAATTATGTCATCAATGTATAGACATATTGTAATTAAGATGACAAGAAAATTCAGTGACGTCTATGCAACTAAGCAAACTAAATTGTATAGTATGTTAAAGCCAATCTTGTTCAGTAACTTCTAAACTTAGATTGTTACCTATATTTGAGATTAATGTTCTCCGTATAAATAAATAATACTAAAAATGCATGAGTACTTTCTAATTACTTAAACAATTCAAAATTTAAAATTCTAGACATTAAATTAAGAATTTTTCTGCTACAGTGTAGGCAAATAATTTGTTGAAAGTAATTAGTTTACGCAAGACATAAGCATTGGACATATAATAATATAAGAAACGGAAATTACATCTACCGTTGACCAACAAGTTGCCCAAGTTAGTTCATCAAACAACATTTAAAAGTATTTTCAATATAACCCTTAGAAACATTTCAATTTTGATTCCATCTAAGCCCTCTCCACCAAGTCTACAGACATCACAATCTTAAATATATATGCAGCCTTATATCTCTTAGATAGTTTACCCTCTATAGAACAGATATAATAAAACCTTCAAGCCTTGCAAGATCAATGCTACAAGACTTCAGTCTATCAAACCCACCAGATGAAATGGGCAAATTGGTGGATAAGATTACGAAGATTTCATCAAAAGTTAGTCGAATCACGACATACCATAAGGACTCCTTTTCAGCATAAGAACTTGACACGACGATCGATCATGAACTTGGATCTCATTTACCAAAGTAGAATATGAGAAGCAACAGGAGAAGTCCTCGTTGCAGCAATCTTGGCTAAAGAGGAGGCTCTGGAGGACAGAAAAAATCATGGAGTCCATCGAGTTTAGGTCATAGCGTGCGCAACAAGTCAGGAACCATCCAAAACCGGAAGGATAGGTTTGGATCTGGCTTCGGTTTGACCAAACGGCCTGCCCTAATATTTTATTCACGCTCTAATATTAAAATAAAAGATTAAAAGTACTCGAGTTCGGATTAAGTCGGCTATGCCGCAGCGTCGGAGGTGAGCCGAGACCACATCTCCAAGGCTGACTCATAGCCATGTATTATAATTAAATTAATATTAGTTGGATTAAATCCATCAGCATTTGTATTAGTTAATTTTCTTTCAATTAATTTTTTTTAATACATGAATGTATTAATTTGTAGTTGGATTGATTCATCGTCGAGATGGTGCACTTGACCCAAACAACAAATTTTTTAGTTGTGGGGCCCGCATGAGTGGGATGCTGGGTAGCCCCCAATGTTGCCGCGTTCTAGGTTCAAACAATTTTGGCACGCGAAATGCGCCCGGTCTCTGCTCCAGAAGCTTCTGCTGTTTGTCCATACAAGTTGACCAGGTGTCTGTTAGGTATTAGCTTTCTCCCACTTGCACCCACCAATGGGAGACGTAGAATAATAGATGTCGTGCGTTATCACCGTTGGATTGGTTTGGATCATGTCATAGCTGAAGTGTTGGGTGAATTATTCCAAAAAAAAAAAAGCTTGCGTGTACGGACGCGAAATGGGACTTAGTACTACCAAAATATGGGAAGTGAGTACACGCGGAGGGCTCCAGTGGTCGTACGATATATGGTCCCGAGCGCGTTTCCTGCGCAAACGTTTGCTGGGAATCAGATTTGGGAAACGCGCTGGCTCCTGTAATTTGGTGTATCTGGTAGGACTAAAATTTGATTAATATTAGGATGGATGCAAGTATTATCCTATTATTATAATTATTTATATTGGTATATCAGCATTTATTTTCATATTTGTATATGAATAATTATAATTAAATATTATATTGATAATATCTCAAGTGAGATATCATATAAATATCTTTACAATAAGTATTAACAGAAATCTAATATAACAAGTAAAGTAATTTATCGGAAAGTAAGCTTGTGAATATATTTATAAATTAATTATATAATTAATAAAATTTAAACATGACATTTAAAAGAAAGGAACTATCTCCATGATATTCTAAATTATGTATTTTTTTTATCATAATATTCATAATTACACTATATCTATATAATATATCGATATCAAAATTGATATTTACATTTAGAGAAAATTTTAGACGATTTAGATATATGCACGTAATAGATGATTCAAAATCTTGGTTTCAAAAGGATTGCCGATTTGAATGCTCTTATTGATATAAAGAAGATACATGTTATTATTATTGACTGAAAGATAGTATTTATCTATTTGTATCCAGTTTTACAGCATGTTAATGTAAACATAAGTTAAGGAGTGGGGAGCATAGGTGGCATCTAACGTTCTTGCTTTGAAATAATTATTGGTTGGACTGGGTTCATTATGAATTTAATAATTTAATTCTTATTTTCCTCTTTTTTATTTATATATAATAATATATGTAATAATAATATGATGAATACGATCTAATTAATAATTTTTTTATTTGTATATTTACCTGCTACATGCCAACTTGGCCGGATGGATCCCAACCCAGTTCATGCATCGAGTAGATTACTTTTTTTTTTTAATTTTGTTGGATTTGTTCTTACGCTGGTATCCGTGGCTCAGCCGGAGACTTGATCATCAGGGTTGGTGTAGAGAGAGAGAGAGAGAGAGAGACAACAAGAGAGGGGGAAAAAATTTACTGGAATAGAAAAGTGGGAATTCAGAGAAGACTCCAAACTTCTCTCATCTAGGAGACTCCAAATATTGCCGCGTTCTAGGTTCAAACAATTTCGGCACGCGAAATGCGCCCGGTCTCTGCTCCAGAAGCTTCTGCTGTTTGTCCATACAAGTTGACCAGGCGTCTGTTAGGAATTAGCTTTCTCCCACTTGAACCCACCAATGAGAGACGTAGAATCATAGATGTCGTGCGTTATCACCGTTGGATTGGTTTGGATCATGTCATAGCTGAAGTGTTGGGTGAATTATTTCCCAAAAAAAAAAAAAAGCTTGCGTGTACGGACGCCAAATGGAACTTAGTACTACCAAATATGGGAAGTGAGTGCACGCGGAGGGCTCCAGTGGTCGTACGATATATGGCCCGGAGCGCGTTTCCTGCGCAAACGTTTGCTGGGAATCAGGTTTGGGAAACGCTCTGGCTACAATGTAATTTGGTGTATCTGGTAGGACTAAAATTTGATTAATACGAGGATGGATGCAAGTATTATCCTATTGTTACAATTATTTATATTGGTATATCAGCATTTATTTTCATACTTTGTACATGAATAAATATAAATTAGAATATTGTATTGGTAATATCTCAAGTGAGATATCATATAAATATCTTTATAATAAGTATTAACAGAAATCTAATATAACAAGTAAAGTAATTTAGTGGAAAAGTAAGCTTGTGAATATATTTTATAAATTAATTATATAATTAATAAAATCTAAACATGACATTTAAAAGAAAGGAACTATCTCCATGACATTCTAAATTATGTGCTTTCTTTTTATCATAATATTCATAATTGTACTATATCTATATAATATATCGATATCAAAATTAGTATTACATTTAAAAAAATTTTAGACGATTTAGATATATGCACATAATAGATGATTCAAAATCTTAGTTTCAAAAGGATTACCGATTTGATTGCTCTTATTGATATAAAGAAAGATACATGTTATTATTATTGACTGAAAGATATTATTTATCTATTTTGTATCCAGTTTTACAATATGTTAATGTAAACATAAAGTTAAGGAGTGGGGGAGCATAGATGGCATCCAACGTTCCTTGCTTTGAAACAATTATTAGTTGGATTGGGTTCATTATGAAATCCTAATAATTTAATTCTAGATTCTTCCCTTTCTTTGTTTCATATATAATAACATATGTAATAATAATATGATAAATTTGATCTAATTAATTAGTTTTTTTTTATTTTGTATATTTACCTGCTATGTGCCAAGTTGGCCGGATGGATCCCAACCCAGTTCATGCATCGTAGATTACTTTTTTTTTTTTTTTTGTTGGATTTGTTCTATGCTCCTCAGTTTAAAATATTGTTTCCCGAGTCCTGGTTTCTCCGTGTGAACGGTTCGCCGTCGGACGCTGGTATCCGTGGCTCAGCCGGAGACTTGGTCATCAGGTAGGTGTAGAGAGAGAGAGAGAGAGAGATCAAGAGAGGGGGAAAAAAATTACTGGAATAGAAAAGTGGGAAATCAGAGCAGACTCCAAACTTCTCTCATCTTGGAGACTCCGGCGTCTCATCTCAGTCACAATTAATAATATATGACAGAGAGAGAGAGAGAGACAGAGAGAGAGAGTGAAACTTCCACACGCCCCGCAGGCCAACAACCCCAACTTCCCACCTTTCCTATTTCCCATTTAAAGTCCACCATCCCCTCTTCTGCTTCATCTCTGCCCCATAGCAATCTCTGAGCGGCCATCTCCTATCATCTTGGTTCCTTTCTCCTCCGCTTATTAATTGGATCCCCTGATCCCAACCTCTAGCTTTTAGTATTCCCCTGTTAGAGAGAACCTCTCATCCCCCTTCTCTGATACATAATTCATACTCCAGGAGTCTAAAGCTGCTATTTTGATCCCACAAATCCAATCAAAATCGGTTTTTTACCAGTATCTCTCAGACTCCGGTAGCAGGGCAACCAGGGCCGAAAAGAGTCAGCTGGGCTTATAATCCCAGTCCAAATGGCCATTCCCATGAGGCCGGCCATCCTTCTTCTCCCTCTCCTCCTGTCCCTCGTCCTCCCTTCCTCCGCCCAAAACTGCGCCAGCGAGACCTTCTCGAACAACAGACTCTTCGCCCGCTGCAGCGCCCTCGGCCGCCTCAGCGCCACCCTCCACTGGACCTACCACCCTTCCAACGGCACCGCCGATATCGCCTACCGGGCGACGCAGGACTCCTCCAAATTCGTCGCCTGGGGCATCAACCCCAACAGCTCCGGCATGTTAGGCACCAATGCGTTCTTCGCCTTCCACGACTCCAGCGGCGTAGTCAAGGTGATCTCCGATACCTTGACCAGCTACAATCTTGCGGTGCGCGACAGCAACCTCAGCTTCACCGTCTACAGCAGGGAGGCTGAGTATTCCAACGGTGCGTACACCATCTATGCGACGGTGGAACTTCCGGGCAACAAGACGACGTGGAACACCGCGTGGCAGGCCGGGCAGGTCTCCGCAGGGGTGCCCGTCGGCCACGTGACGACCGGCGACAACGTTCTCTCCAAAGGAAGCACCGATTTCCTGTCCGGGGTGTCGTCGGAGGGTGGAGGAGGGAATTCAAGGCTGCACCGCAAGAATGTAAGTAATTATCGCCTCTAATCTTTACCATCCAAGAGAAAACTTCCATCTTTCTAGTGAATTGTGATTTTTCTGCTGTCCAAGTCATGGATCATTACACAATTGTGACCTTCTTTCTTTCATTTGGACTATTTAGGTTCTACAGGTTACTTGCAGAAAACTAGTGCTATTCCATGCTTTTATTTTCACTTTCTCTGTCTTGTTTTCTTTCAAAGCATTAAATTTTTGCTACCAGAAGATCTAGAGATTTTTCAAACAATTTAAAGAACAAGAAAGTTTCAGAAGGCATGGTTTTCGGTCTGGTTCCTTTTGTTCTTTCGTTTTTGGAAACAAAAGCAATACCAAACAGATCAAATCGTGAATTTTGGTTGTGATTTCGGGTGCCATGGTGTCTGGATTTTTTTTCATCAGATTTGATATTTCATCTTCTTACGAGTTCCTGGTTCATTGGCTATTTTGTATTATATTTTCAGTTTTAATTATTAATGATTGAAGTCTTTGCATAGGGGAAATTGTAACTGGCCTAAGTCTTTAGATAGATCCTGTTGTTTCTATCCCTAATTGACATGATAGTCTATTTCCACCAGGCCACTTCCAATTAGCTCATTTCTGATTGATAATTGTTGTTAATGTTTTGCTTAAGCTTTTATGTATCCGGTTAGGGTTTGTCTAATTATTTGTTTCCTTGAATAAATTACTGGAACCTCGATGTTCCTTTGGGTTCTGATTTCAAGTCTGTATAAGTTCCAATCAACAAATCAATCAACTAACCGCAGCGTTGCCTGCTACGATTGAATTGGATTGCAGATCCATGGAGTGTTGAATGCTGTGAGTTGGGGTGTTTTGATGCCTCTTGGAGCTATCATAGCAAGGTATTTGAGGGTGTTTCAGTCAGCTGATCCTGCCTGGTTCTACCTCCATGTGGCTTGCCAGTGCTCGGCATACATAATTGGAGTCTCTGGTTGGGGTCTTGGCCTCAAACTCGGCAGCGAATCTAAGGGAATTACATATCACAGTCACCGGGATATTGGAATTGCCCTCTTCTGCCTAGCTACACTTCAGGTATTTCATCAGGACCTCTTATTGCATGACTGCATTTTGATGTGTTCTGTGCTCTATGCTTTTTGAATCCACGTAGGATCATCAAATGATTTTGTTGAATTTGTTCTTTCTTGAGTGTCCATGCTTTTATCTCAATGTTTGCGGCTCATTGGCAGACAGTGTTAGTGTAAAGGATCCGCAATGAGGATCCAGCATTTCTCCTGGCTGTAGGAAATTCCTGCAGTTGGTGTTGTGGGTAATTCGAACAAGAAACCTAAAAGCAGATCAATTTTCTTGCATTATTTCCAAGTATCTATCATTAGTTCTCTTTTAATAATCCTCCCTCTCAGTCTTTGTGGTGAGAGGCTTATTTGTCATTGCTATGCTGATCTAACTGAGCCTAATAGAACATGTCTATCCAAATTCACATTTGTTGTTATAAATCATAAATGACAGGACTGATGGTAGATTGGTAGTGGTTATCAGCAGACATATATGCAATTCTCATGTTACACAAACAAATTCTTTAACGGACTTACATTTTGATGGGCAGGTGTTTGCATTGCTTCTGAGACCGAACAAGGACCACAAATACCGCATCTATTGGAATGTCTACCACCATTTGATCGGATACTCTGTAATAGTCTTGAGTGTTGTCAACATCTTCAAGGGCTTTGATATCTTGGACCCTGCCAAGAAGTGGAAACATGCTTACATTGCCATCATCGCTACGCTTGGGGTGTTGCCCTAGTTCTCGAAGCTGTTACGTGGGCTATAGTTCTGAAGAGGAAATCCAATAGCTCTGAGAAGTTCCACCATAATGAGTATGGGACAAATGGGTATGGTGGTAGACAACATCAGGGAGCGTAGATGTAGTGGAGCTTGTTATATTGGGTGTGCTTGGAGATATCTCTTTGCCATGACTGGCTCTTGTACCCATTTGTTGAGGCAGAGATGGTTGTTTAGACAGTTGTAATTCTTTCTTACTAGATAGATACCAGGCGAGCATTTGCTTGCCACTTAGAGATATAGTTTCTTTGTTGTTTCTTTATGCCATATGTACTTCAGTTATAGATTATGGATCTCCATCCCATTTTGTTGGCTTGCTTATCACTTGCTTTACATGGAGGACTTGTTTCTTGCGTTCCTTTATTAACTGGTTGGTACCTGCAAGGATGTGGAGCCAACACGACATCTTCCATCCTCACTGGGCTTAGCCTGTCCTGATATACTCTTGATAACATAAAGGAGACTGAGGACTAAATTATGTGTTTCTAAGTTGGCTAAATCTTGCATCAAGAACTTGGCTTACTCATTAGTGACCATGTAGTGATCTTCGAATATGAGCTCAAGAAAATGTTTGGCTCACCAACCGTCCTCACACAAGACCCAACAGTTTAATTGTATTATGATTAGTAGTTATGAAAACTATTATCGCTGCTGTAGTCTGGTACAAGTTGGTGATATAGTGGCGTGTATTAATGACAGTTGAACCTATTTCACATTGACAGCAATCTTTTTAAAACATAGTAAAACTTGTGGGTGCCAGTTGTTGGGTCTAGAACACCATATTGCGCCGTAGATGGTTGAATTGAATTCAAATATTATATAGTTCCTCTGCCCAACCACTCTGTAAAGACTTTTTGCCTACTACCAAAAGGTAGGGACTTTGTGCAGGTCTGAATGCAATTTTTTCATTGAAGGGGAAATTGACTCTGCGCAGTTAATTGTCTATGGAGGATGCATGAATGGACCCCTTTAATATTAAAATGATTAGCATCAGCTCGCTTGAAACTAGGATTATGCTACTGCATCATGGGCATTCATTAATTAAATCTTGGATGCATCCAGAATCCTACCTTTGCTATTTATTTAATGGGAAGTCCAGATTATAATTAAAGAATGGATTAATATCAGATAAGTTTAATGTGGCCACGAGATGAATTAGGTTGGATTTAATTAAGGCCCATTTATGCTCGGCTTTGGATATTCCCTTGCTTTTAACCCAAACCGACCTCAATAAGTATATGGACCAAAATGGATACACAACCCACATATATAAATACAATTCAAACATACGCATTAATGATTTGCTAGCAATTTTATCGCGGTGTGTTAGGCGTTGAGCTGAGATTGCAACAACTAATGCGTACATGCCTAGAAGATTTGTGATGCTGAATTCAATCAAATCCCCCGGATGGACAGACTTGGATGTTAGGGTGGTTGGATGGACTTGGCTCCAGTCTTCCAAAGCTTACCAACCCAATTTTTTTGGGATCTTTAAATTACAACGATTAGTCTGACCAGACCTGACTTAGGGTAGTTGGACGGGCTTGGTCCCAAAGTTTTTATTTATTTTATTTTGTGAGATAATTGGTCATAATATTGAATGGCGAAGGATTTAGATCAAACAAATACCAGGACCCACCTAAGAACTTGCAACTCTACTTATTAGTAGGTTAGCCATGACTACACGTTGTGAGCATTCTTAATTGTTTAAGATGTAATTTACCACTCGATAATGATATTTACCAATCATATTATATTATATCAGTATGTACTAATATTAAACCAATACATAGTATAGAGGGCGTACCAAGTGTTAGTATGCCAAATTGACCTTTATACCGAGCATTCTGACACAATAATACAATAGTATCAATATGAGATCTAGTGTTGAGATGGGCAAATCTTAATCTGAGATGACTAGTTATTTTAGCAAGCATATTTCATTTATTCTTCAATTTCCATAATTCCTTTGTACTTCAATTTTCATGATTTTTTTTTCTATAAAACAGATAAGGATAAAATATGATTTCTATAAAACTTTTTTTATGAAAAACAGGAGAGATCTGTTCATAAAACTTTTATATTTTATATGACTTGTTAGTTTTGACAAAGTTGTTTGATGAAAATAATCAGATAATTAATATTTATAAATTTATTATTTAGATTTTATAAGCCTATTTTAGTAAACTTGTCAACCAAATGATCCCATGAAGTTATTATAGGAGTTGAGGATATGTAGACCATTCGTTTATTAGTAACATTTTATTTCAACTTGTTAAGTAGTATCAGGTGAGACTTTCTGCAACAAAGCTTGTCTTCACCAATAATCCCTAGCTTCTCTCCTTTAGTATTTGTTTCTTATTTCCATTAACTTCTCTGTCACTAGCTGAGCATGGAGGACTTTGAAACTTCAATAAAAAAAGTCCTTTGCGATCAGATTACCACACAAATTCCCCGCATCCATGACTCTTGCCCTTGGAATGAACAGAACCTTTCAGAAGGTAAGAATTTCTAAATCACTTACATGAAGTCACCCTACCTCTCTGGTCACACATAGTTTAGACAAAAGGGAAATTCCCAAGGCCTTTCAGAATCAATGTGGGTCCTTCAGAGATTTGCTTGCACAATTACAATGAGAAAACAAGTCAAATCGACGCCAAAGAAGGGATAGAGACGGATGCTTGCATCCAGACTTTAACGTAACCTCACCGAATCATCTTAGACTCTGTCCTATCCGAACTTTGGCCGGCAGTACACGTGTCACGAGGATTGACTGGAGTATTCCATAGCAATGAGCCTCCGGGGGGACAAGACTAGACTAGGGAAGCGACGCAAGCCTGATGCTTTTGTGACGTAGATCAGCAATCTAGTTTTGCGTTTGCATAAAGGGTGATGGATCATGATTTGTTATATAAACTGTGCCTTGCACCAAGATATTTACGTTCTATTTGATACGAAGGTTGGATTGGGAGAAAGATCGATAGAAGAGGAAGATTGGATGAGAAAGATGATGGATGAATTTTTAATTCATCTTTCATATATTTGATAAAATAAGAAAAGATAAATGAAAATGATTTCCTCCTTCATTTAGTATGGAAGTAGGGATGGTAAAATCGATCCGATCCGATGGGTATGCACCATATCCAAAATCGATCAAATCCGAAAAATAGAGTTTGATCGGATTTGGATAAAACCTGAAAACTATAGCATTGTTATGGGTAGAATATTGGTAGTGCTGTTTTCTATCCAAACTCGAATCCGAACCCGATCCGAACCTACGGTACGGATAATACCCGAATCCATATCCGAATATATATGTTTATAATTCTATTTTGATAATTTATTTCGCTTGATAATATGCATAAAACTATTTTG
>KE506920.1:134581-151041 GCA_000441515.1 Elaeis oleifera
CAGTCATTGAGGAAGTTCGGCCGTAGACGAAGCTTGAAGGGAGTTCAGTCCGGTACCGATCACTGTAGAGGGTCGGCTGGTAGCGGAGTCCAGAGGGCACTTGGAGCGATCTGATAGACGACCGAAAAACCCATCTTGGAGAAGCCCGGATAGGTGCCACCTGTCGAGAACATCGGCTGAGGGTATTTTATACCCAACAAAAGGTAAGTGTGTATCTTTTATGAGTAATAGGTCATAGCATCTATATTCCTTTTGCAATTGAGAAGAGCCTAAAAATATATGTTTGAAAGACTAAAATGTAACTTTTCTCTAGAAGAACTAAGATTATGCACAAAATAGATGCATCCAAAGAACATGGTATTATAGGAAAACAAGTGCTTTAGAATACGACTTAAACGTACTCTTATTACTTAAAAATTGGTGAAGGAACTTTATTAATAAGGTAATAAGTTTCCATAACCGCATCACCTCAAAAGGATTTTGCAACATTTCTTTCAAACAAAAGAGTACTACACTTCCAGGTTTTTTGTTTCTGCAACTCATTTTGTTGAGGGGTAGAAACACAACAAGTCTGCAAGAGAATTCCTTGATCTTGTAGATAAGACAAAAAATCATGGGGCATGTATTCTCCTCCATTATCAATTCCAGGAGTTTTTCATAACAAAAAGGAACTGACTTAAAACTTCTTAGGAAAATTTTGAACATGGAGAATACCTTGTCATTCATTTTTATGAGATAGAGCTATATCTCACACAAGAATAGTCATCATGAAGGCAACAGAATTTTTGAATCCAATTATTGATGAAGTCCAGTATGTCCACACATCACTCTGTGCAAGAGAAAAAGGACTTTGACTGCGCTTGTTAACGTGGGGAGGAAAACGGTTAGATGATGTTCACCTGGCTCAAATAAAGTATTAAACATATCTAGAAAATTTGGCAAGATGTGATGCAAGATAGAAAATGATGGATGTCCTAAATGAAAAGTGCCATCTTTTGAAAGACTCTCCATGAGTCACAAAAACTGAGGAGGAAACCGCCCTCAGGATTAAGAAGATATAACCTGTACTCTACTAAATCTTCCTCATGCAGAGATCTCAAAATTCACAAGAGGAAGATAAAATGCGACACTGCAGTTCTATTTGGTTGACTGACTCGCTGACAACAAATTGCAGGAAATTTAGGAACATATAGAACTGAAGATAATGACAGAGGGTGAAGCTTGAACTTCTTTGTGAATAAAAAGACGATAGAATGCCATCAGCAAGTGTGACATGTTTGTTAGAAGAGGAAGAACTAAGAGAAGAAAAAAGAACTGAGAGTACCAGACTTATGATCAGAGTCCCAGAGTCAATAATCCATGAAGGAAGACGGTACCTGATGAGGATACAGTAGCTCTAGAGTAAGCCTTTTGCATGAGGAACTGATAATATTCTTCTCAGGAAATTGACCCTGTATCATCTGAGGTAGATGATATTGGAGCATCAACACTTGATGATACACCAAGATCTCTAATGGAGGAAATGCTTGATTTGCACTTATTGGACTTGCGCATGCTGTTCTTCCAATCACATCCCAACAATGTTCCCCTGTGTGGTTGGTGCGACCACACTTGGTACATTTCTTGTTATTACCATGCCCCCTACTTTGTGCTGAGCGACCACTGTGACCTCTTCCACCATCACTTCGACCGCTAGAGTCTCTGCTGGGGTGACAGATGTTGACCTTTCTCCTAAGGATTGAGTGTAAGATGAGATTGATACTCATTGAAAGTGAGCATACACACTATTCAAGGTAGGTAGCTCACGATTAATGAATTGTCCCTTGTTATCATATTTGGAATTGAGTCCAGATAGAAATTTGGCAACTCTGAATTCATCTCTTTGCAGTCTCTGTTTCGCAATATCTCTTGTAAGAGGTTGATAAACATTCAACTGTTTCAAAGACCTCTTAACTGACTATAGTAGTCACTCAATGACTTGTCCCCTTGTTTTAGCTGAAACATCTGCTCATATATCTTACATATGCAAGAAATATTCTTCTCAAACAAATATGTTTCGCGAGTGGTCTCCCAAATCTCTTAAACTGTGTCATAAAACATAAGATTGCAGCTTACATTGGGTTTCAATGAAGTCATGACTTGTGAGTTTCCTTGCTCCCATTCCTTCATCTTGTTACTATCAGCAGGTGGATTTTCAACGATATAACCATGATTCCTTTTCCTTGATGAAAACTTCCACTGCTTTGGCCCATTGAAGATAATTCCATGCTCCACAAAGCTTGACAGATGTCAAGTAAATCGCCTATGGAAACTCCAACTTTTGCAACAACTCTCCACCCACCACAATGAAAGTCGAAGTAACAATAGACAGCAGCTTTGAGCAAAAAATCAATTTAGGAACCGCTACAATTAGTTTGCTTTTACTTGGAATCAGCATACAATGAGGAAATTTTAACAGGGCAGTAACTGAATCAAAAGCATCATCTTTTCTGCACTTCTGTACAGTAGATAGACAGATTGCTGATTGAGAAAGAAAGTGAAGGCTCTTGCCAACATCTGGCAATCCTGGGGTGATGAGGTAGATGCACACTCACTTCTTGACAAAGACTGGCATGAAATAGAACACCGTTGTTCCTCAGTGATTCTCTTTCCACAGCATCACATGCTTTGTTCGAAGAAATAGGGCACTGCTACAAACTATGATTTGGATTGACATGCATCCTTCAAATAAGAGAAGAAACACTCTTGCAGTTAGAAAGGAGTACTTTATTTGGAGCAAAACATGGGTTTCCTTCCCCTTTGTTTTCAGGCAGCAAAACAAACACAGGTTAGGCCCAAATCCTGCTTTGATCTCATGTAACAAATTCAGACTAAGGGAAAAATCAGAAAAGAGTGAAAGATAAAATATTGGAGAAGCAATGAGAGAAAGGAAGAGAAATGGAGCAAGGAGATGACATGAAAAGAATGATAAAGGGAGAAGGATGCTGCCACAGTCTGTGCATTGTGCGGCACCAAAATTTATTAAACAAGGGAGCCATCTGCCAACATAATTTTCTAAATCTTTGGTCTTTATCAATAGAAGGTTTGTCTTTCCCATCTTCTTATCCTTAAAGGACTTTGCGTCAAGACTTGTAATAGAGACCATCATTGGAGTGAATGCATAAATATCCTTGGTGTTTTTCATGGCTAGAATCTTTCTTTGTAGGAGGCTTCCACTTAATGCTCTTGTTGGTACTTGGTGAGAAATGGTAGAGCATTAGATTATTCTTGGTTCAATCATCCATGGCCTTCCTATATCGAAGCATGTGAAGAAGTAATTTGATGAGGCTCATGATTCGTCCATTATCTTATCCTTTGATGAAGTTCCTAAAATGAGAGGCGGAGAGCACTTTGTATTTCTTATGTTGACTGGAATTGGAAGTGGGAGGTAAAGGCCTTGGACGATGTTGGGGTATTCATTATTGAATTCCCTTCCGGAGCTAATTTATATGGAGTTCTTCATGTTGTCAAGAGTGACCTTTTTGTCTAGCCATAGAGTTTAAATTGTTCAATGTCAATGGTCTTTCAAGGAATACATGGATTTTAATCTTATAATGGTGTGTAATGACTTGAAGAGAATACCAAATGTTATGGAAGTAAATATTGGCGCCTTTTGTTATAGTTGTAAGATCAGGGTGGATGATCGGCTCACCTACATCATGTCTCCTAATCTAATGCCCCCAGCTCATTTAGTGAAGATTGGCATTGATTGTGCAATAAGGTCTATATTGAATTTCGAAGAAGGAAAACTTAAAGAAATTGGGTAATCCAATATATGAAAATGGGTTGGATGATATCCGTTCAGATAAATTTTCATATCCAAATCTATGAAGATATGGATAGAAATTCAAGCATCTGACTAATATCTGTAACCGTATCCATATCCATTAAGGAAAATGAAAATTGATGTGGATAGACTATCTGATCTGTATCCAAATATCTGATTTTATTTATAACTAGTTTTAATTTATATGGCACTCATGAACTTTTAAGGGAAATAAATGAGCACATTAACATGCTAGTAATTTGATTTATCATCCATTTAGTAATCTATTTATTATGGTCATAAAGTTTAGAGGAAACTATAAAAACCACATAAGGTTAGGGATAAATTATACTTATACCCAATAGTTTGAAAAATCTACGCCTAGCCTCCTAAGGTTTATTTTTGTCCAACACTTTAAACTGTAACTTAACTGTATGTTAGTCAAACTATTAACTTTAAATGGGACCCAAATGTCATGTTAGAAAAAAAATTTCAAATATCCAAAATAATCTTAAGCGGCACAACAGCCACCCAAGGACATAAGAAAACATGTGTATCCTCCTCCCTACTCAAGCGTAATTATGAATTTTCACATGAGGTAAACGGTTGCAATAACATCATTAATTTAATTGGGTATAAATGTTTTACAACTATTGGGTGCAAGTGTAATTAATGTAAACTTAATGTAAACCATTAGGTTGGGGGGTTTGTTATGTACTCTAAAGCTTAATTATTTGAATTATATCTATATTTATGTTGATGCTTTTAGTATCTAATTTATATTTGTTGAAGATCTGGTACCACTTGCTGCAGCAGAAAAAAAGAAGAAATAAAAGAGAATCAAATACGTGGATCAGCTCAAGGCTTATCTCCACAGGGCATGCAAGCTTCACTATGAGAGAAAATAATGAGTATAAAAGGAGATCACACCCTCTTAACTCTCATACACAAACCTCTCTCAACAAGACAATCTTCATAAAAGTTCTCACAAAATCCCTCAAGGAGATCCTCTCATAAGCCTGCCGTGCCAGGATCTTCGACGTCTCTGGATGCTTTCTGTGATCCAAACCGCTACATTATATCTCAGCTTCTATCTCTACACTCACGGTCACTCCCACGGCCGTTCCAGGACACTCTCGGCTGTCTCTGCAGCTGCACATGCCAAGTTGCTCCTGATGCTTGCTCTGACACTCTTAGAATGCTTACGGTCTCTCTCTGACCCTCATAGAGATGCGCACCTCTCCACAGTCCGTTAGGTCTTTTTTATAGGTCCAAAATCTATTTCAGATCGAAATCGGGTTTTCAGCAGGAGTCAGATACTTTTTCTGACTGTTGGATCTAATCAACTCGCTTCCTTGGCTACACGATTGCGCAAAAATCCTCCTTGATCATGCTTGAGCCATCTGATCGCGTAGAGAGCTCCCGTGCACTGTGATTTTGGTTCCTGCACCGCAGCAGTCCACGCGCAAGGCATGGATCGTGACTTCCTCCTGCGGTCCACCACGGACCGTGATGCCTCATTGCACGCATCCTGGGCGCACCCCGCACGCATCTTGGGCTGAGCGCTCGGGCGCCTGCGTGCTGGCCGAGCGCGCAGCAGGCCCCATTGGGCCGCACATGCTGCAGGCCACACACTGCAGGCCCTCCTGGGTTGCGCGTTGTAGGCCCTCGGGCCGTGCTTTCGTGGGCTCTTCGCGTCTTAGGCTTTCTTCTGCGGGCTTCTCTATCTTGGGCTACTGTGGGTTGAATTCAAAGTGCCAAATCCTAACAATCTCCACCTCGACTCGATGTTTGGCCTCCACTTGAGTTTAAGAGCTTTTAGATCTTTTCGCCTGCTACTTATGGGTGGGCAAATATGAGAGTCGAGCCAGATCGTTTGATCCCATTTCCGTCCTGCATGACCTAAGATTTGCTCGAGGTAGCCTTCTGGTGATGTCGCTTATCATCCTCTCGAGTTTTTCATCTCGTGCCTGATCCACCTCCATCTGAAGCTCCATCTTGCATCGGGCTCCCACTGGCATCTTCTATGATAGACGGCTTCTCCTTGCATAAGAGAGCATTGATCAACTTTTGACGGTTGATCTCCATCTTGATTATGCCTGACTTCTCTATCTTTTCAATCTTGATTAATATTGCCATAATCTGGACAATCGCACACTCTAGTACCATCTGACTCTGATACCAATTATTGAAAATTTGGTATCATTTGTTGCAGCAGAAAGAAAGAAGAAATAAAAGAGAATCAAATACGTGGATCAGTCCAAGACTTATCTCTACGGGGCAAGCAAGCTTCACTAAGAGAGAAAATAGCAAGTACAAGAAAAGATCACATCCTCTCAACTCTCATACACAAATCTCTGTTAATAAGAAGCATAATCCTCATAAAAGTTCTTACAAAATTCTCCAAGGAGATCCTCTCACAGATCTGCCATGCCAGGATCCTCGATGCCCCTGGACGCTTCCTGTGATCTAAGCCACTACATCATGCCTCAGTTTCTGCTCCTACACTCACAGTCACTCCCACGATCGTTCTAGGACACTCTCGGCTATCTCTGCAGCTGCACACGCCAAACTGCTCTTGATGCCCGCTCCGGTGCTTTTAGGATGCTCACGGACTCTCTCTAACCCTTATTGAGATGTGCACCTCTTCACAGGCCATCAGGCCTCTTTATAGATCCAAAATCTACTCCAGATTGGAATCGAGCTTTCAACAGGAGTCAGATACTTTTTCTGACCGTTGGATCTAACCTGCTCGCTTCCTGGCCGCACGATTGTGCAAAAAGCCTCCCTGATCATGCCTGAACCGTCCGATCGCATAGAGAGCTCCCATGCACCGCAATTTTGCTTCTTGCACCACGACGGTCCACGCGCAATGCGTGGACTGCGACTTCCTCTAGCGGTCCACCATGGACCGCAATGCCTTGCCGTGCGACGTGTGGGCACGCATCTGGACCACATGCGGGCAGGCCTGTTGAGCCGTGCGTGCTGCAGGCCCCTTGGGCCGCATGCTGCAGGCCCCGGACCGCACTTTCATCGGCTCTTCGCGTCTCGGGCTTTCTTTTGTGGGCTTCTCTATCTTGGGCTGTTGTGGGTCAGATTCGAGGTGCCAAATTCCAACAATCTCCATTCGACTCGATGTTCGGCCTCCATCCGACTTTGAGAGCTTTTGGATCTTCTTGCCCCCATGCCTTAGGGCATACGTCTGCTACTCATGGATGGGCAACATGGGAGTCGAGCCAGGCCGTTCGATCCCATCTCCATCCTGCATGATTTGAGATCTGCTCGGGGTAGCTTCCCGGTAATGTCGCTCATCATCCTTTCGAGTCTTTCATTTCGTGCTTGATCCACCTCCACCTAGAGCTCCACCTCGCATTGGATTTCACTGGTATCTTCCATGGGAGACGGCTTTTTCTTGCACAACAGAGCATCGATCAACCCTTGGCGGTTGGTCTCCACCTTGATTGTGTCTGACTTCTCCATCTTCAATTTTGATCAACACTGCCGCAACTTGGACAACCGCGCACTCTGGTACCACCTGACTCTGATACCAATTATTGGAGATCTAGTATCATTTGTTGTAGCAGAAAAAAAGAATAAATAAAAGAGAATCAAATATGTGGATCAGTCCAATACTTACCTCCACAGAGCACGCAAGCTTCACTATAAGAGAAAATAATAAGTACAAGACGAGATCACACCCTTTCAACTCTTATGCACAAATCTCTCTCAACAAGAAGCATAACTTTTACAAAAGCTCTCACAAAATCTCTTAAAGAGACCCTTTCACAGACCTGCCGTGCCTGGGTCCTCGATGCCTCGAACGCTTCCTGTGATCCAAGCCGCTACATCATGCTTCAGTCTCTACCTCTACACTCACGGCCACTCCCACAGCTGTTCCAGGACACTCTCGGCTGCCTTTGCAGTTGCATATGCCAAGCTGTTCTTGATACCACTCCGGCACTTTTAGGATGCTTACGATCTCTCTCTGACCCTTATTGAGACATGCACATCTCCACAGGCCGTCAAGCCTCTTTTATAGGTCCAAAATCTACTTTAGATCGAAATCGGGCTTTCAATAGGAGTCAGAAATTGTAGGCCCTCGGGCCGTGCTTTCGTGGGCTCTTCGCATCTCGGGCTTTTCTTCTGCAGGCTTTTCTATCTTGGGCTGCTGTGGTCGAATTCGAAGCATCAAATCTCAACAATCTCCATCTCGACTCGACATTCGACCTCCACCTGATATTGAGAGCTTTTGGATCTTCTCGTCCCTATGTCCTGGGGCATACGTTTGCTACTCATGACTGGACAAATATAGGAGTCAAACCAGACCGCTTGATACCATCTCCGTCCTATATGATCTGAGATCTACTCGGGGTAGCCTTCTAGCAACGTCACTTATCATCCTATCGAGTCTCCCATATCGTGTCCGCTCCACCTCCACTTGACGCTCCACCGCGTACTGGGCTCCCACTGGTATCTTCCATGGTAGATGGCTTCTTCTTGCACAAGAGAGCATCGATCAATCCTTGGCGGTTGATTTCCACCTTGATTATACCTGACTTCTCTATCTTCTTTAATCTTGATCAATACTGCCACAATCTGGACAACCGCACACTCTAGTACCATCTGACTTTGATACCAATTGTTGGAGATCTGGTATCACTTATTGCAGTAGAAAGAAAAAAAATAAAAGAGAATCAAATACGTGGATCAGTCCAAGACTTATCTCCATAGGGCACGCAAGCTTCAGTATGAGAGGAAATAACAAGTACAAGAGGAGATCACATCTTCTCAACTCTCATACATAAATTTCTCTCAACAAGAAGCACAATCCTCACAAAAGTTCTCACAAAATCCTCCAAGAAAATCCTCTCATAGACTTATCGTGCCAGGGTCCTTGAGGTCCTTGGATGCTTCTAGTGATCCAAGCCACTACATCATGCCTCAGTCTCTGCCCTACATTCACGGCCAATCTTACGGACGTTTCAGGACACTCTTAGCTGCCTCTGTAGTTGCACGTCATGCTGCTCCGATGCTTGCTTCGGTGCTCTTAGGATGCTCACGATCTCTCTCTGACCCTAATTGAGATGCACACCTCTCCACAGGCCGTCAGGTCTTTTTATAGGCCTAAAATCTACTTCAGATCAGAATCGGGCTTTTAACAGGAGTGAGATACCTTTTCTGATCGTTGGATCTAACCCGCTCACTTTCCTGGCTGCATGATCATGCAAATGCCTTTCTGATCGTGCTTGAGCCGTCTGATCACATAGAGAGCTCCCGTGCACCACAATTTCTGGTTCCTGCACCGTGGCGGTCCATACGCAAGGCATGGACTGCGATGCCTCATCGTGCACCGTGTGGGCATGCGCTTGGACTGCGGGCCCGTGTGCATCCTGGGTCGAGCGCCCATACGCCCGCTTGGGCCATGCATCTGTGCATTGGCCCAGTGCGCAACACGCCCGTTGGGCCGTGCGTGCTACAGACTGCACGCTGTAGGCCCTTGAGCCTCACTTTGGTGGGCTCTTTACGTCTCGAGCTTTTCTTCTGTGGGATTCTCTATCTTGGGCTAATGTGGGTCGAAGTCGAGGTGTCAAATCCCAACAATCTCTATCTCGACTCAACATTCGGCTTTCACCTGATTTTGAGAGCTTTTGGCTCTTCTTGCCTCCATGCTCTGGGGCATATGCCTGCTACTCATGGATAGGCAAACATAGGAGTCGAGCCAGGCCGCTCGATCCCATCTCCATCCTGCATGACGTGAGACCTACTTGGGGTAGCCTCTTGACAACATCGCTTATCATCCTCCTGAGTCTTCCGTCTCGTGCCCAATCCACCTCCAGAGCTAAGCCTCGCATTGGGCTCCTACTAGCATCTTACATGGTAGATGGCTTCTCCTTGCATAAAGAGTATCGATCAACCCTTGGCGATTGGTTTCCACCTTGATTGTGCCTGAATTCTCCATCTTCTTCAATCTTGATCAACACGGTCACAATCTGGACAACCGCACACTCTGGTACCACCTGACTTTGATACCAATTGTTGGAGATCTGATATCACTTGTTACAGCAAAAAAAGAAAAATAAAAGAGACAATCAAATACGTGGATCAGTCCAAGGCTTACCTCCACGGGCACGTAAGCTTCACTAAGAGAGAAAATAACAAGTACAAAAGGAGATCATATCCTCTCAACTCTCATACATAAATCTCTTTCAACAAGAAGTACAACCCTTATAAAAGTGCTCACAAATTTTTCAAGAAGACCCTCTCATAGGCCTGTCGTGCCAGGTTCCTCGATGCCCCTGGATGCTTCCTGTGATCCAAGCCGCTATATCATGCCTTAGCCTCTGCCTCTACAATTACAGCTACTCCCACGGTCGTTCCAAGACACTCGGCTACCTCTGCAGCTGCATACGCCAAGCTGCTCCTAATGCTCGGTCCGACGCTTTTAGGATGCTCACGATCTCTTTGACTCTCACTGAGATGTGCACCTTTCACAAGCCGTCAGGTCTCTTTATAGGCTCAAAATCTACTCTAGATAGGAATTGGACTTTCAACAGGAGTCAGAAATTGCAGGCCCCTGGGCTGCACTTTCGTGGGCTCTTCGTGTCTCGGGCTTTATTTCTGCGGACGTTTCTATCTTGGGCTACTGTGGGTTGAATTCGAGACGTCAAATCCCAATAATCTCCATCTTAACTTGACATTCGGTGTCCACATGACTTTGAGAGCTTTTGGATCTTCTTGTCCGCATACTTTGGGGCATACGCTTGCTACTCATGGATGGGCAAACATGAGAGTTGAGTCAGACCACTCAATCCCATCTTCGTTCTGCATGACCTGAGACCTGCTCGGAGTAGCCTCCTGACAACGTCGCTTATCATCCTTCCAAATCTTCCGTCTCATGTCCGATCCACCTTCACCTGGAGCTTCACCTCGCATTGGGCTCTCACTGGCATCTTCTATAATAGACGGCTTTTCCTTGCACAAAGAGTATCGATCAACCTTTAGTGGTTGATCTCCACATTGATTGTGCCTAACTTAACCATCTTTTTCAATTTTGATCAACACTGCCACAACCTAGACAATCGCACACTCTGGTACCATCTGGTTCTGATACCAATTGTTGGAGATCTGGTACTACTTGTTACAGTAGAAAGAAGAAAAATAAAGAGATATAATTAAATACGTGGATCAGCCCAAGGTTTACCTTCATTGGGCACGCAAGCTTCACTATGAGAGAAAATAGTAAGTACAAGAGGAGATTACACCTCCTCAACTCTCATACACAAACCTCTCTCAACAAGAAGTACAACCCTTATAAAAGCTCTCACAAAATCCCCTAAGGAGATTCTCTTACAGGCCTATCGTGTTAGGGTCCTCGACGCCCCTGGATGCTTTCTATGATCCATGCCGCTATATCATGCCTCAGCCTCTGCCCTTACAATTACGGCCACTCCTACGGCTGTTCCAGGACACTCTCGGTTGCCTCTGCAGCTGCACACACCGAGCTGCTCCTGATGCCTGCTCCGGTGCTCTCAGGATGCTTACAATCTCTCTCTGACTCTCACTGAGATGTGCATCTCTCCACAAGCCGTCAGGCCTCTTTTATAGGCCCAAAATCTACTTCAGATCGGAATCGGGCTTTCAACAGGAGTTAGATACCTTTTCTGACTATTGGATCTGACCCGCTCGTTTTCTAGCCGCACGATTGCGCAAAAGGCCTCCCTGATCATGCCTGAGTTGTCCGATCGCATAGAAAGCTCCTGTGCACTGCGATTTCTGGTTCCTGTACTGCGGCGGTCCATGCGCAAGGCTTGGACTGCGACTTCCTCCCGTGGTCCATCATGGACTGCGATGCCTCGCCGTGCGCCGCATCGACGTGCGCCTGGACCGCGTGCCTGCGCATGTCCCGAGCAGAGCGCCCGCCTGGGCCAAGTGCCTACGCCCCTGCCTAGGCCATGCGTTCGCATGCTCGCACGCTGGCCCAGTGCGCAGCAAGCCCTACTAGGCCACGTGCGTTGTAGGCCGTGCGCCTGGGCCATGTGCATTATAGCTGGCCCGGGCCGTGCGTTGGAGGCCCCTGGGCTACACTTTCGTGGGCTCTTCGCATCTCGGACTTTTCTTCTGCGCGCCTCTCTATCTTCGGCTGCTGTGGATCGAATTCGAGGCGCCAAATCCCAACAATATCTATATTTGTTTAAAACAACATGGATATGAATTTTTGTATCTGACTGACATCCATATCTATATCTGTATTCGTCAAATTAAACAATTATGAATATTAAAACAAATCAAAACAAATATGTATGTATATACTAGTATTCAATTTGTATCCGATCCGATTTCAGCCCTAATCTTTCCTGTAGAAATTTGTGGAGTTTCTTCTTTGCACCTAGTTGAGACTCTTGAGTTGGGAATTGAGAGAGTTATTAAGATAGGGGTAAAATATCATTTCACTGTGACAAAATGGTGTCTCGAATATGAACTAGGTAAATATTGGATTGGTGCCTATCAATTGTTTGGTTGGGTGGATCATTATGCCAATTTTGGAAAGAAAAGAGTAATAAGTTGTCTAGGTTTCGAGAAGATTTAAATCTTGAGGAGATGCAAGATAGCTTTAAGTGCAGCATGAATGCGGTGACCATCTTTGGGTCACACAGTTCAGGAAAAGGAGGCTCTTTTTGGGTCTCAAACCTACTTCTGATCATGTCACTTTATGTCTGATTTTTGGGATTGGTTGTCAAAGTGACAAGCTCTTTAGATTTGAAAAGTTTGGATTGGTAATCTAAATCTTGTTACTTTGGTAGAGATGTGCTGTGAAAAATTTCAAATATAAAATCCTTTGCCCTTCTATTCACCACATTCAGACATGTTAAGGGCAAATTGAAGCAGTGGAAAAGATTGAAAATCTTTACATCATCAGGAGATGAATGGAGGAGTTGCTCTAGTCTGTTCATGAATTAGATGTTGATTAAGCAGACATAAATTCTGTACTGGACTGAGAGAGAAGGCTGGAGGTGAAATAAGAAGACCTTAAAATGATGTAGAAAATTTGTGGAACGAAGAGCTAGAGAGGATTGATGCAAGGAGGTTGATAGAAACTGTTCATGTTGTCACAAAATTGTATATAATAGTAGAAGAAATAGAGTGAAGGTTGTTGCAGTTGGGAATTCTACTATTACTGGCAGCGACCTTATTGTTGAGGAATTCTTTAACTATTATAAGAATCTATGTGGTGACCATTCTCAACCCCAAATTCATATAGACTGGAGTTCCTTGCATCTTGACTCAACTTGCGATGTTTCTCAGCTGGAAGTGGATTTCATAATGAAAGGCATTAAGTAAGTCACATTTGTTTGAGGTCATGAGAATGCCCACCTAGCGTGTTTTCTTTCCCATTTTAATTTTCCAAAAGTTTTGGGTATTATCTATATGACCAAAGTCCTATTCAGAGGCAGGGTAGACTTCGATTCTATATTCTTTAATAGCTCTTATACCAAAAGTTGGAGGACCCTTTAGAACAAATGAATTTTGACATGTCATTCTGGTCAATTATGCAAATAAGTTTGTATCAAAAAGTTTAGCTGTTAGACTTGAGACATGGTTGGACTCAAGCTTCTTTGTTTGAAGTAAGACACATACTTAATAGCTTTGATTTGGCTTAGGAAATGTTTTCCTGAAGTCATAAGGTGATGCGTTCTACTTTAACTGGACTTTGGAAAATCTTATGACATGGTATACTAGAACATTCTATTTAACTGCTAGAAGTCAGGGTTTTGATCAGAGATGTATTAAATAGGTGAAAGAATGCATTTGTCAAGATTAGGCGGCCTTATTGGTTAATGATGAGGCTGCTAAGTGGATAAAAATTAAGGGGGTTTGCTTCAAGGGGATCCTATCCGGTCTCTGTTATTTCTTCTATTAGTTGATTCTCTAGATAGAATGCTGAATTTTGGCTCTGTACAATGGTCTTATGGCAGAACTTGGCCCCCACATTTCTCTATGAATGGACTTCTGGTTTGAAAATTAATTTTCTTAAGTTAGGTCTGGCTTATTTTGGTAACAGGGATCTTTCTTCACACTGTAAGAGAATTAACTTCCCTGTGAAGTGCCTTGACCTCCCTCGAAGGCCTGATCATCTAAAGAACAGAGATTGGATGCCTTTGATTGAGAAAATAGAGAAGAGGCTTGATGGCTGCACTGCAAGAATATTTGAATTGGTGGAAGATTAACTTGGTTAGTTCGGTATTATCGAACTTACTGGTTTACTTGACTCTTTTGGTTCCCAGTTGGTTGCTAAAAGAGTTGATAGAATCAGAAGGTCCTGTTTCTGGAAGGTATGGGTGATGCTAAATGAGCCTACTGTTTAGTTAGCTGGAAGTGTCTGTGCAAATCTGATGTTGGCGGAAGGGAGGGAGGGTCTTGGTGTGAAAGATCTCAGAGATCTTAGTGTTTCCCTTCTAGGGAATGATGGTCAAAATTTTTATTGGCAATGATCGTCCTGGAAGGATTTGGTGGGAGTGCATAAAAACAGGAGACCCATTTGGAACTCTGGTCAGATGCCTAATGTCTCATATTTCTGGAGAACTGTTTTGAGAGCAAGGAACAGCTATGTTAGTGGGATATTCTTGCAACTGCAATTTGGAGGAAATCCTGGTGGTAAATGAATGCCAGAATTTTATGTTTCACCAAATCTCTTCTGTTACTTATAAATGAGATTTCTTTATTGTGGACTGACTGGGCTTCTGTTTCTTCTTCCAAGGTTAGTAAGGATCTTCACATCTCCATGTATCTATGTCCTAAATTTTGTATCAACTTCATGATCCTGAATAAATATTGATGGATCTTGTCTGTCATTCTCAAAAAATCATATGGATGCAGATTGTAGAATATGGATAAGGGTTATTTGCTAAAATATGCTGTAGGCCATACAAATTGAGAATCTTCTCTATTGATCATGTTCTACATAGTTTGGAACATATAGAAATTAGATATGGGCAACGGGCTGGGCAACCCATTACACGGCCCGGTCCGACACGAAATGAGCCGTCCTGGCACGGCCCATTAGCTATAGTAACAGGCCGTGCCTAGACACGGCCCATTAGCTATAGTAATAGGCCGTGCTAGGCACGGCCCATTAGAAGGGGCCGGGCTGGGCTGGGCTGGGGGTTTGTGGCCCACGACCTAAGCTCGACATGGCCCATAAAGGCCTGGGTTGGCATAGCCCGGCTCGATCCAGGCATGGTCTGGTCTGGTCTAGGCCCGGTCTAAGCCCAGCACGGCCCGCATGGGTTTTTTTTGGATTTTTTTTTGTAAAATAGATGAGGGATTTTTTTGTAAAAATAAAACCTACCTTGTAATAGTGGGGGTTTGGCGTGGAGCCCTATCGGTTTATTAATATCAATCAAAATGGTACAAAAGAGGGAGAGGGGGCTAGGCCTGACTCCGAATACAATGAGGAAGAGAAAAGAAATTGAGATGACTCACTTAAATAATTAAAAGATAAAACTAAAAGTTACAAATATGAAAATTAATAATTGAAAATCTTACTGATCGTCATGCATTGTCGGTAGTCTTTGTGTCGTCATCGTCATCGGATGTTGTATTATGTCCATCTTTATCTTGAAGTCTCGTCTCGGCATCCAATCAATTTTTGAAGCAGAGCAGTATCTCAATTATTTTATCGGTCATCTTACTCTTTTTGTCCAGAACTCATTGACCTGCATTAAAAGCAGATTCCGATGCTACTGTGGATATTGACACAGCTGAAATATCATGTGCAATGGCGGATATTACAGGATATTGATTTTTAACACTTTTTCACTGTATTAACACATCAAGATTTTCTATTTGATTTTCATCATATATAGATTGAAGTTCATTTCGTAAATAAAATTCAAGTTCACTATTTAAAGATAAAGATGAAGATGAACCTGAAGAAGCATGTGTATGTCTCCTATGTATAATGAATGAGAAAACATATAAAACAGATGATGAACGAGAAGTACTAGAAGAAGAGGCGGAGCTTTGCGAACAAGAAGCACCAGATCCACGAATCTTATCATCATATAAAGCATAAATATCATGAAGAAGTTGGTTTACTTCAGCTTTAGCGGTTTAGGATCTTGATTCATATTTTCACAATATGCATCAAGTAAAATCAAAACATCACTTAATTTAATACGTGGATCCAATACAACAGTTAAATTATGCATAGGACATATCCTGTCTCAATACTCATTCCATTTAGATTTCATTTCATAAATAATAGGCTCTAAAATATCATCATATTTATGTTGTGCAAATTTTTGGCTAATAAGATATGCTTGTTGTAAAAATGAACAAGAGATTGGATAATAAATACCAGAAAGAATTTCAGTGATATTATAAAACTAATTAAATTTTTTTTCAAAATTTTATCTTTGTTCCAATTAGTTTCAGTCAATGTAAAATCTAATCCACGATCATTAATATATGCACTTAATAAATTTTTATATGGATATGCATCATGTATCATTATATATATCGAGCTTCAATGAGTAACTACATCAAGTTTAAATTTTTAAAATATTTACCCTGATCCATACATATTTGCTTAAATTCTTGAAGTTTTACTCTTGAAGCTTGAATAAAAGAAACTGCATTTTAATTTTAAAATAAC
>KE506922.1:65607-77605 GCA_000441515.1 Elaeis oleifera
ATCTATTAAACCCTGCTGCGCCTAAGATTTCGAGGTAGAAGTTGTTTTATGCAAAAACCCAATAGCTATCGCCCCTCCCCTCTTCTCCATGTCCTCTCTGCTCTCCTCTCTCCCCTCTTCACGTCCAAGGAGTTGGACGTTCATCTGGTGCAAGAAAAAAACGTGATGACATCTGGAACAGGAAGGCTGCAGGACATCTTCGACAGGCTGCTACTCCAACTTCAGAAGGAGTTCTGAAGCACTTCCAAATCAGATAGAGATCTGATTTTTGGAGCGTAGATTCGCGAAGAGAAGACGTTCCAGATCCTATCCGAGTGAATACCGATAGAGACCAAACGCTTGCGTGGCTACATCAGAACCTCAGACTGTGCTGCGATCATCTACAGGATAATTAAATTATCCTTGAAATACTTCTTCTTTCATCATAGTTTTAGATTTAATTTAAATTTTAAATATCAGATAATAAAATTAGATCTAGAGAATTAGATCTGAAATAACGTAGGATAAAATTTTAAATTATTCCGTCCCAGATTTTATAGATTTGATAAAATCTGAAAGATCCTATACAGAAAAAAAAAATAATTTTTCTTCGAGATCGACAACTAAGATATTGAAAAATATTTTTGGGATGTTTGAGATCCTCTTTTGGTTAATGATAAAATTCTTGAATTAATTTGTCTCCATTGGATGGTTTGAACTTCCAATATCTGCTAATACTAGGTGTTGCTTATGTAGCCTGAAAACGAACATATATATTTCCTTCTAACCACCTCAATCATGTTCCCTCAGTTGATTTGAGTAAAACAATACATATTTATCCAACATCCCCGCATCCCTTGTTTCATTCAACATAACCAAGGCATTTAAAATGGCACCAATATTTGCCTAGAACAAAGGCAATATTTCAGGCACCCAAAATCATCTGATGTTGGTTCCGGTTATCTACTTAATCACCGCCAAGGCCTAGCTTTCCGAAACAAGGACCTACAAAATTGTCCCCCAGCCCCCAATTGATGTATTTTTGGTTTCCGCTCATCCTACTTAAAACCTCCACATGAAAACCCTTTTCTAGCAGGATCATTGCTAACTGATAAAACATAACCTAACAATCGGAATCTCTACCTTGTCCAAGGACTACTACATCCAATCTGATGAATTTTCCCTATGACCAATGTCAATGTTAAACATTACAGTCTATGCTGAGTCTGACAAAGCAGTGATTACATTTGCTTCTAAGAGTAACTTCTCTAGTTTTAAATGGCACTATTGTTTGCTTCAGATGGCTTAGAAGACATTAGTCAAACTACCTCTGACCTTGCACATGCATGAAGCACTTTTAACAAAGATAACCAAGCATTACAAGCATGATATCTCAAATGCATCTATATAAATCATTAATTATAATTACACCATAAGGCATGAAGAATAAAGCAATGGAGCACATCCATCCTTCTTCTAAAGAGGCCCTTCCTAAGTTTACTCGCACCATCAAAATTACTCCACTGCAACGTCCATCGCTAGCATCTTAATCATGTATTATCCCCTTTACAATTATTATTACCACTAATCCCTAGGGCGAGCCAGCCATAAAGAGCTAAGTGCCCGGAGGCGAGAGAAGTAGTCACTGATGGCCAGCAGTGCACGGGCTGCTTGACGAGTTGTTAATATGCGATGCATTTGATGCAAGGTCTGCTGCCGCAAAAGATCAGCCTACGAAAAGAAGCATAATGTCATAAAAATAGGGTTATGTCAGAAGACATGGAAGAAATCATGAGGGAAAATGCTAATTAAATAGTTAAGAGGGAAAAGAAAAGTCCAACATCCTGTTGCATGCATATACACATGTAAAGATTTTTGGCAAGCTCAAAATAAATATCATCCGAATTTTGAAAAGTAGTCTTGCTAATATCTTTTATAGCTAGAGGACATCAATCACAGATATTAGGAGAAAACAAGAACGTGGAACATTTACAAAAATCTGTAGAACTTTTCTTTGAAAGTTTATAACCCTTCTCTAAATTTAGATAAAAAATAATTAGGATATAAGAAAGGACATGTTGATTGCCATACCTGCCGAAGGAAGCTCTCTAGTGTTCCTAGCTTGCCCATGGCAATCGCCATCTGGCCCATGTAATTTGCAACATTATCAGAACCAGCAGATGGGCCAAGAGAAGCTGAAGCAAGGGTATCCGAAAGAGATTGCTGCAAGGCTTCCATTCCCTGAGACAACGCGTCCTCAGCCTGTTGGGATGACTGCTGAAGGTTACATAAACCCATCAACTGCTGATCTGTCAAAGGTTCAAGATGGCTTGCCAGTATCTGAAAATTTTCAGAATAATCAACTTCATAGAACATCAATTCTAGGATACAAAATTCTAGTTTCTGTTTAACAAAACCAAGTAAAAAAAATTTTTTTTTTTTGTTTTCATGTACCCTTATAAATATAGCTGATTGCATATTTACCCTCCACTATTTACATATACACACCATAAATCATGTTGTCTTTGCATAAATAACTCTCCATCTGTATAATGATAAATAACCATTTAAAGTATAAAATAACTTTATTATCCCTTTATATTGATACTGTTGAAAAATTTATATAAAACATAGCTCTTTTCAACACAAATTGAATGTTAAATTTTAGGGGTGTTAAAGTGGAAGGGTAATAGTGTTAAACAACGCAAAGCAAATAGTGATTCTCAGACAATAAAAATGCAATAAGCTATATTTGCAATGGTATATATGCAGAAAGCCTAAAATAAATTCTAACAATTACCTTTAAAAGTTCAGATGATCTGAATCCCCCCAACCACATGAAACACCTCTCTGTAGGGGTCGTCCACATGCCTGAAAGCATGTGGAAGACATCAGACTTTGTACCAATGGTTTTGAGCCTAAAAACTTCATCATAATGTGCGATCACATTATCAACATGAAGCCGCAGCTCATCATCACCCACATGAGCATTTAATGCTGACCTCAGTTCATTAATCTGACGTTGATGTTCATCAAGCCACCGGGCATACTCCATATCAAATGCCAAGGCCCCTAAAGTTGTAGAGAGAGGTAAGAGATGGCAAGGCAATGAAAAGCCACAAAAACATCTGGAATGAAACTTTGCTTTCTTATGTTTGTAAAGGTCATCGACAACAAGCTCATGCATATTGTAATTGTGATGAGTTTTACAGCAAAAGATATAAATGCTACAATGTGAGATGGCAGAAATGATGGAAGAGATTTGATTCCATCTGTTAATGCCGCATGTGAAGGAGAGACCATTATGTGTGAACTACCTAGAAAACAGCAGAAGCGCATATGTTCAGATTTACTAGTCAATTATGATGATAATATCATTATATGAAACAAACAAGCATACAAACCAAAAGAGCAGCTTTTAAAAAAAAAAACAAAACAAAAACAAAAGAAAACAGATATCTTTGGCTATGTTGGAAAAAAAAGCAAATATTCATAGTTTCTATGAAAGAGAACCTGCAGCTCTTATAGTTAGAAATGAGTACCTGAAGGATCCCGATAGTGTCAAAAGTTACAAAGAATACTATGTCAAAAGGAAGACCAGTAGGTACTAAAAAAAGATGAGATGAATAAACTCTAGACCACCCACCTCTTGCTTTTGCAACTTTGTCTGTGAACAAGTACATAGTCTGGTACCTCAGAATTATGCATTCTGATCGAAATGGTAAAAGGGAAATTATGCAACTCTTCAGCAGAGATAGTATATGTGACATGAAAAAGACGGAAGATGAGTGCATGATTATGTTTTTGCTAGGCATTACCTGATATGGGAAGTTGGTCAAAATGATGATCATTGGGGAGTATCTTTCAAGACCGCCCAGTTAATCAATTGTAAAGAAGATTTGAAAAGCGACTATGTTTCAGCCAGGGTGACTACATAACACTGATGGCCAGTTGATCACAACATACATCTAAAGTTTCTGGTCAGACTAAAACTAGTGGCATACATAAGCCATCCCAAACAAAGGACGTTCTTCGAGCTTCTCTAGGATGCCAAGCCAATAGAAAGCGACTGAACTGACAAACGATTCCAGGGAACTACAGCAAATGATACAGGTTTGGGATTTCGATGTTGGACAAAGGGTCATTTTTGTACCTGACCTTCCTCAGAATAGAGTAAAATTTGGAAAATTAGTACAGAAACTGGTGAATTAAATAGTGCCTTTTCCTTATTTCCCTTCAATCTACTAAGAGATTAGAGTGGACTTCAAACACCTTATTTAGTTGGACCAACCGCTTACACAATGAGAGCTATGGTTAAATGTTTGTAGTAGACCATTGACAATTGTGATTCCAAAGAACTCTTTTTTATCTATTCCCTCTTCTTCCCCTATCTTGTTCCCTATTTTTAATCTCCACAATTGGATTTGAAAATATAGATCTAAAACCAGGCTGACCATCATCTTTTCTATAATTTGTTCCTTTAGTTGTGCTTTCTTTATCACCTTTTCTTCAAGTTATAATCGGTTTCTAGAAACAGATATATATAGGACTGGAAATGGGCCAAGGTGGGGCAGGCCACACCCTAACCCAAGCCCGGCCCAAATTTTTTTGGACTTCAAGCTGGGCTTAAGCCCGAAAATTTTTTGGAAATCCATGCCCAAGCCTAGGCTTGGGCCCAGACCAAACCCAATTAGACCAACCCCAAAACAAGAAGATACATGGTCCATCAAAATGAATCAACACCTTTCCAAGTAAGGGCAATATCAGCACCTGCCAAACCTCTGGCATCCACCACCATTGACCCCACCTTCAAAACTGGCTGGCCCAGCTCCAACTCAAGTACCTGAGTGGTACTGGGATGAAGGTGGAGCAATGGTAAACGGCAGATGGCAGTCAGAGATTGGCAACCGGCAAATGGCAACCAACAGTCAGCTGACTGGAGAGTGGGGAGATTGGAGAGAGATCAAGGTACCTCAGATTCTCAATGGAACCACAATTGGTACACGACTACCGACCAGTGAATGGCGATAATGGACAAGCATTATGGAACACCGATGATTGGTGACCGACAAATGGTGATGAGGGACTGCAAGATTGGACTTTGGATTGGCCAACCGGTGGTGGTGGAGCGGAGAAATTGAGAAGTGGAGAACCGAGAACCCTAGGCCCCAAGCCAACGAATGAATGCTTTGATTTGGAAGTCTATCGGGCCTCTTCGAGAGAAGAAGAGCCAAGCTGCCCATTTAGCAATTTCTAGTGAGTTTGGTCCAGCTCAATCAAATTAAATCTGACTGAGCCTACCTGCTTAATTGCTAAATCTGATTGAGCCTAGTGCTCAAGCTCGGGCCTAACTTCAGGCTTAGGCTCGTGCCTTGCCAATTACATACCCACCCCACAAAAAAAAAGGGGCTCTATATCTGAAGTCCAAACCCGGCCTGATATTATTCAGGCCTAGCCCGTAGTCGGCCCATTCCGATGGGCTTCAAGCTGACTCGAGCCCATTTCCAACCCTATATATATACAACTCTTAACATATTGTAAACCAAACTATAATCTTAAATTCTCGATTTTGGTACCTTAACATTGGATAATCCATCATTCCCTTGGCCAAGAATCCAAGAAATATGAATCTTTACCCTATTTTTCAGAAGTTTCTCAACCAATGGTCTGTATTATAAATTTGGGACAGCAAACCAGAAAAATTTTATTTCCCAGATTATCCTTACCAAATTCTAGTCCTTATAAAATGCTGAAAACCACTTCTTGTATCTAATTCTGGTTCATTGAGACTGTAATTCATTTCACTATAGTATCTCCAATGAACCTATCCCACGGAGGGGGAGAGAGTGTGTGCGAGAGGAGTATAGTTCCATCAAATCTAAGTTTGACATTAAGTAGTGTTGATAATGTGTCCTAGCCAATTTATGGTTGTCAATGGAAGAATATCTAAGTTACACTCTTTAATTTTGACATAGCAATATATACCTTCCAACATCAAAATTATAAAATTTGTCTCGTTAGTTTTCAAAATGAAAGTCGAGCATTTACACTTGGCAATAGACACTATACTTGTGTTCCAAGATTTGTGAATTTTGCAAGAGTTTGAAATTTTAGCAATAAAATCAATGAAATAGTAGTCTTATTTAGAGGGTGCACGTGAGCCAAGCCAAGTATCAAAGCAGCTCAAGCTTCGCTTTGGTAAGTTTGCTGGGAACATGCTTGAGCTTTGCTCGGGCTCAAGCTGTGGTTAACAATAAAGATTTGAAACTAAATATGTTACCCTAAAAAGCCAAGCCAGGGTACCATACTCAGCTCGGACTCAAGCATGTGCTCAGATAGTTAAATGTGGTTCCTTGAAGAAAGAACTGAAACTAATAAGAAATAAATTTATGATTGCGGTCAGAATAGATGATAAATATTTAAGAAATGTGTGTGTGTTGAATGAAAGATAGCCTTTGCTACACTCAAGTGGAATGGGTTTATAACTCTAAGATCAAGAATAGGCATCCAAATTGAAAATTTACACCATTAATCATGATTCATGTGACTAAAAATACCTAGAAAACAAGATCATGTCTTTGAAGTTCTTTAATGCATGCATCATGTGGATGAAAACTGAATCTTTAAAATGATATAAGACTATGTCTTACTATAGTCTAAATATTAAAATCTATTGATTTTCAATTTACACACGTTTTAGCATGTGTTGATCATGACCAATAAGGTGATTCTCAATTTAAATGCTTTAAGATGTAATTTAACACACTAGCATATGATACCATGAAAACACAAACTTTGATATTCCGGCATTTGAAAGCAACTCTACTCAAAATCTCAAAAGCTGCTCAGTTGAAATCCCATTCCAAGGATTCTTAGAGTCGAGAAGTGTAATACCCAACCAGTTTCCCTAGACCAAAAAAAAAAACACACGTGCTAGGGAAGAACCTAATCTAACCACGATTAGAACTCCCAAAGGAGTTCTTTCCTTCTTCAACCAAGACTCCCTTTTCGAACGAAAGAGAGAGTCTTTTTCTTGATTCCAAGCTCCCATTTGGCCACTATAAAGAGGGCTTCGCCTCTCCTTTGAAGCCGACCAACCAAGCTACCACAAACTGCCTCTTATCCTTCCTTCTCTAGAAATCTGTTGGAGTCAACATGTTCGCTCAGAGCAATGTTGGATGAAGGTAATGGTCCAATAAAAGATTTCTTTCAATGATAATCAATCTGACCTCAGCAAAGAGGATCTTGATCCATGGTCGCTAGACAGCATACCGGCACCCACCTTGATTAGATCTGGATACCATTAGATTTGATTATCTGTGATTTTTGTTAAACCATTTATACAATAGTTTGATCATGATTTGAGTAAATCACCTTGATAATGTTGGATGTATGATCTGAAAAGTCAATTGTTGACTGACACATTGTATTAATTCCAGGACATATTTTGTACTTGATCTTAAAATTAATAAAATGGGCAATTATTTTCATTTTAGAGTAATGTGTCCTAGAATCGTCCAAAGAGTTAATGGTCAATGATACATATTCTCAGGAGTTGAAAATTTGAGACATGTGTCAATATAGATTAATTCCTGAATTGCTCCAAGAAGTGAAGTAATTGGCATGCGGTATTTGTGAAAGGATTTCTTCCTTGCCGCAAGAACATCGCAATGCCTACCTTCCCTTCCCTCTTGATCCCAACGCCCCCACTTCTCCGATCTGATCTGATAGAGAGAGAGAGAGATTAGAGAGAGAGGAAGAGAAGAAGAAAAGAGTTTCTTCATCTCTTCATGATGTCCTGTTCAGATCCCGTCAGATCAACGCAGAAGGTTCATGCTGCAGCCCTGTTCTTCGAGATTTAAAAGAAGTCCAGATTCAAGTCAAGGAGCGAGGCCTGCAAGGTGCTAGCACTCCGATAGCCTCGGTGCTTCGATTAGACCATCTCCGTGTGGATACCAGCAGAGACCAGATGCTTGTGCGGCTCAGACGGAAACCCCGGACATCCATTGGATCCGATCTGAGTAAAAAGAAGGGTAGCGATTAAGGTAATCGTTCTTTCTTCTCCGTTTTAATTTTCAAATCTGAAATATTTGTTTCATGGCATGTTAAACGATCCCTAAGTGATTGTATGATTAAATCTGAGTATGAATAAATTAAAATTGTTTTAATTTTATCTTTTCACTGCGTGTTTTCATAAGAAAAAATCTGCATGCTTATCACTTTGAACACCAATAATGGTACTAAAGCCACGGATTTTTTAACACGTAAGAAATAAATTCAGATCTGATTTTTCTTTAGATCTGAAAGTTAGTTTCAGATTTAGATTAATTTATTCTAATTTAAATAAGATTTGAAACCAGATTTCATGTATGTGATACATAGATCTGCATTTTACATGCATATATGATATATTAGTGTGGAATTAAAAACCTAATAGCCTAATACTCTTCGAAAATCATGGTAAAGGCCATCCTATCATAGGAGACTATGATGGAAGGGTGCCTGCATGAATCAAGAGAAAGAACCGTGAAAAGTTTATCGATTTGGAAAACCATTTTCAAAACAAGTTAACCCTAAATTGTTAGATCTGAAATTAAGATGCTAAACGATCTTGAAAAGGTGTTTTTAATTAATTTTAATCTTCTTTTTAGATCTGATTTGCATGTATATGATATGTGCTTAGTTAGTTTTAGATCTGAATTTTCATATATGCAATATATGGTAGTTAATTCTAAGTCTAAAATAAATATATATGTGATATATGACATTAGGTTTAGATCTGAAATTGTTTCGAGATCATAAGCTATATTCATGCACTTAAACCTAATCTAAAAAATTATTTTAGAATCTGAATTTTAGATTATGCATGAGGGTATGGATTGAACAATTAGGTCTAGTAATTGGACTACAATTAGGATTTTTGATTAGATCAAGTTAAACCCTTGTCGATTTGAGCAGTTGATCGAACCTAATCAATAGTTGATTAGGATTAGGTCAAAGGGGGTCAAGATCGAGCTTAGTTGTAGTTGGTCACATCGATTCACATTTTGATGTAAATTGATTGACTCAAGACCGAATTGGCTCAGTGGATCGAGCCCAAGTAGCTAGGCTGACCCATTCAATTCTAATTGACCAATTGATATCTAAGGCAAGTCTCGATCGATAGTTTTAATTGAGAGCATACTTACCTGACCATTTCGATGGTGTCTAAAGTAAGCATTAGCTATTCTCCCATCGATCTCACTTACCTGACCAATCTGGTTGATTAAGTTTTACATAAGGTTACTTAGTCATTCGTATTCACCCATGCCGACTAGGATCGTCAAACATGAGATGTGCTGACCTGATCTTGACCAGTCAGACATGAGATGTGCTGAACTAAACCAAATTAATCAGACGAGATGTGCTAAACTAAACCAGATTAATCAGACATGAGATGTGCTGACCTAAACTAGATTAGTTAGACATGACATGTGCTGATCTGAACTAGATCAGTCATTTACATGAGATGTATGTGACTACGTAGAAGAGACCTAAATCAAATCTCCCACAAATATTAAGTTCTAGGTCTTCTACTGTTATAGGAGTGCGAACATCCTACTAGTGTTGATTGTTCTCAACTCATTACAGTGGTTCAGTTGCACCGAGAAGACGCAACCACCTTATTAACATGAGATGTTGCTAGGTACTGATGGGGTTAGGCCCAATAAACGAGCATGTTGAGGGATTTAATTACGGCTTTACCTAAACGTTGAACGGTGGATCTGACTTAACTAAGGATTGGGCCAATAAACGGGCACGTTGAGACTCAATGATTTAGAGACCAATCACTACATCATATTTGAGAAGCATTGGACAATAGTTGTCTACTCATCGGCATAGCGTAGCCTAATAATCGAACACGGTGAGGTGCACGCATATCGATGGGACCACAGTACTAATTAGAAACCCTAGTCGCATAGGGGTTTCTGTATCTCCATAGGGGAGTGTGAGAGATCCAAAAAAATAATGGGAGCTAGTATTTGTTTCTTAAAGTTCCTAAAACAATAGTGATTAAGTACAAACATCTAATTAGAATCCTCCTCTCTTCAGTTTATAACTCAGCTTCAAACCCCTTAACCCGATTTGTAGGGTTCAACCGATTGATCGGGATAAACTACAAGCGACTGGCTTAGGAACTTCAGAATAATTCTGAACTCAAAAAAATTAAGATATGTTCTAGACCAGGATTTCCTGTGTTACCGAACCGTCCGACGCTGAAATGTTCACACTTAATAAATGGACAGATGACGGCAATTAGGTTAGGTGCTATATCTTGATCTTAAGGCCCAGCATGAGAACATCAAGACTTCGGGACTGATAACTTACCGCAAGAGTTGTATAGTGAGCAGAGCCAGACTGCACTTGGACGATCCGTCCATGATCATTGTTTGATAATGATTAAGGATCTGAAAGAGCTCGAGAAGCTCAAGATGACCATGCATAAGGAGCTGCAAATGCATTTAATGCAGCAGTCCCTTAGTAATTCATTTTGATCAGTTTATTGTAAACTGCCATATGAACAAGATGGATAGCACATTACAAAAATTGCTGAACATAGTGGTGATCACTTAAGAGACCTTAAAAATTCAAGGGGCTATATTCTTATTGTAGCATGACATCTGATTCCAAGAAAGAGTCTGCTGGAACAAGAGGTCTACATGAGAATGAGCAAAAGAAGGATCTTCTGAAGAAGAAGGCATCAGGCAAGGAAGTGTTTCCACTGCGGTGCTGACAGCTGCACGAAGTGAAATTGTCCTTTTACCTAAATAGCCTAAAGAAAAGGGTGACACATCTTATGAAGGTATGTCAGATCTGTTTGTTTACATATTGATGTATTCGAGGAAATAGTGAGTACCGTAAGATCTGAGAGATCTAAGGATGAGATAAATCATAAGTATAGATGGTACCTAAGGTTAGGTCATTTTGGAGAGGATAGGATATACAAACTGAAAAATGGATAATTTTCTAGGCTCAGTGAGTTTTGAGTCATACCCAATTTGTGCTTCCTGTCTTCAAGAGAAAATGACCAAACTATCCTTTGTGGGACATGGAGAGAACCACTAAAATACTTTCCTAATACATTCAGATGTAAGCAGCCCATTTGATGAGCTGGATAGGGGTGATTTTTAATATATCTCAAGAAAAATGCCATAGACTCATAATGGACTCTTCCAAGTACACCTTAACGAGGTATCGAAGAGGAGAAAAGGACCCTATTGGAAATGGTCCGGACCATTATGAGGTTTACTCACTAACCCTTATTTTTTAGGGACATTTTAATCTATTGAATAGGATTCTCTCTAAATCCGTTCCTACCATAACATATGAAATGTGGTATGATAAGAAACCGAATCTTGATCAAGATTTGAGGTTGTCAGCCCATGTCGAAAGACAACAGGCAGACAAATCAAAGGCTAGGTCTGCAAAGGCTTATTTATAAGGTATCCTAAAAAATTGTTAGGATCCTAATTGTACTTTTCAGCGGATTACAATGTGATTGTGATCCATCATACCACGTTCTTGAAAATAATTATTCAAGATGATGTAATGGAAGGAAATTAAGCTCAAAGAGAAAGTCTCTGAAGAGCAACGAGCTGAAGATCTAGCTGAACCCATTCAATCAGAGCCGGTTAATGTAGGACCTCTTCCCCCTCATAGATCGAGTAGGATTTTTCATCTTCTTGAAAGATACTTAAGATATTCTAACAATGGAAGCAGAGAAATATTTCTTATGGAAAATAGAGAACACGGACATGATCCCAAAACCTACAATGAGATGATGTTAGACATCGATTCCGAGAAATGGATGGAAGCAATGAAGTCAAAAGTTGACTTGATGCGGATAGATAGAGATCTATAAGCAAGGCTATGTTGGATTGTGCAGGGTTTCATGCATGCATTTCAAAATTTTCAGCGGAAGAACATTATATTAAACTATTTAATCTACAAATACATGCATAAGATCTGATCTTAAAAC
>KE506922.1:106793-121977 GCA_000441515.1 Elaeis oleifera
ATAGGACTACTCTCATCTACCGAGGTTGATAGATCCCATCTTGGTGCGGTCTGGTTCCTACAATGAATATGCTACAGCCAACATACATCTCAGGGTTCTGGATGGCTAGGAGACCGAGTTATGGTGTAGTCACACTATAACACACTCAAGGTGAACTGTCGATGCACCTCAAGTCAAAAATTAGACACACAACTGCAGCATCGAGCTAGTCATCGATGAGAAAGTAGACTTATGACTACTCGAGGTGGTCACGCTCAGTACTCTCGTTCTCAACGAATACCTGTACTCTCGCTCCGGTGTCTCCACACCGTAAATTCAAGACTCATCTATCCTAAACAAGCGATCGTACACCAACCTTTCGGATCGATCACCATCCTCGTGATGATCCTACGGTCAGGAGCAGTTTATGAGTTAGTTATGTAAATTCATGCCTTAAATTTTCAACTCTTGAAAATATGAATTAACATTCCCACTAACTCAAAGGATGTATCACAGACACAATGTACATAATGTGATAGAAGAATAACCCTTTTATTCATTTATAGTCAAAATTATAAATTTGCCCTTAGATTTGTATATGAATGTGTCAGCCAATCTGGCATCTAGGGCACACATCTAACAACATGCTCTCATCTCTTGGACTTGATCCCCAATCCAAAATCTTGGTTAGCCCCTTAGGACCTCCCAAACTAGACCTTAAGAACCTTAGGATCAAAATCTAATCCTAATCCCATGCAAAATCCCAAACTACACTGCCCATGCAACTTAGTCGACTCAGTCTTAATCTCTGACTGAGTCGACTAACCTGCGTGTCGTGCCAAAGCTCCCGAGACGCTATTCTCTATCTGGCACGTCCTTTACGACTTGATCGACCCAGTCTGAGTCGACCCAATGTCCTGAAACTGCAATTCCTTCGCAGTCTTTAGCCCTTTGCTTGATTCCTTGCTCCACCTTGTGTCTCCAGGCATCCAGAACCCCAACCAAGCCCCTCAAAGTCCTCGTCATCTGAACCTCGAATCCGTAGATGCTATACACTGCCTCCACCTTAGGACCATTCCTATCCTAGCCTTAGGACCCAAATCCGATCCTAGCCTCTCGGAGCCACTACCGTGGCTCCTCCTGCGACCTCCCAAGGCTTGGGAGCACCACACAAACTTCTACAGATGGGTCTTAGGTTTTCGAGCAATTGCCTTTAGGTTAAGTGAGAGATTGTTGGATGTATGACTTGAAAAGCCAATTATTAGCTAACACATTGCATTAATTCTAGGATATTTTGTACTTGATCTTAGAAATTAATAAATGGACTAAAATTTCATTAATGAAAGCAGTCTTGACATCCATTTGCTAGATCTCATAGTCATGATATACAGCTATAGCAAGTAGAATCCGAATAGACTTGAGCATGACTACTAGTGCAAAGATTTCTTCATGGTCAACACTTTGTCTTTGTCCGAAACCTTTTGCCACTAGTCTGATCTTATAAACCTCTACCTGACCATCTACTCCAATCTTCTTCTTGAAGATCAATTTACAGCCAATTGGGGTCTCACCCTCAGACGCATCAACCGAAGTCCAAATTTGGTATACATGGAGTCCATTTCGGATTTTATAGCTTCAAGCCATCCGTCAGAATCAATACTCATGACTGCTTCCGAATAGATCATGGGATCATCATTCTCAATGATGTGCAGCATATTGTCATTCTCAATGATAAATTCATACCTGAGTGGTATATTATATACTATTTGACCTTCAGAGAGATGTGTCGTAGTTGTGCCTCATCAATAGGTACTTCAGATTGAGGATCAACTTGTGGACTATCCACATGTTGCTTCTGGATAGATTGTCAGTCTTGAATTTCCTCAGTAGTTGTGTCTCATCAATGGGCACTTCAGGTTGAGGATCAACTTGTGGACTATTCACATGTTGCTTTTGGATAGATTGTAAGTCTTGAACTTCCTCAAGTTCAACTATCCTCCCACTGCCTCCATCTTGAATAATTTCAAGAAAATGATATGCCTACTGACAAAAATCTTTTGTTGAGTAGGATGGTAGTAGTATCCTATACTCTCCTTAGGATAACCTACAAATCTGCACTTATCTGATCTACCACTAAGCTTATGTCTTTCAATATTTTTGACATAAGTAGGGCAGCCCCATATCTTCAGATATTTAAGGCTGGATCTCTTGCCTTTCCATATCTCATATGGAGTGCTAGCAACAAATTTAGTTGGTACTTGTTTAAAATGTATGCTGCAGTCTCAAAAGCATATCCCCAGAAGGAGATCGGAAGATCTGTGAAGCACATTATGGACCGCATCATATCTAATAAGATGCGATTCCTTCTTTCCGCAATACCATTTAATTGTAAAGTGTAAGAAAGAATCTATTCAAAGAGAATTCCATTATCTTTAAGATAATCAAGAAACTCATTAGTTAAGTATTCTCCTTCTCGATCAGATCGAAAAGCTTTAATATTCTTACCAATTTGTTTCTCAACTATTCTTTAGTACTTAAACTTACCAAAGACTTCGGATTTGTATTTCATTAAATACACATATCCAAATCTTGATAAATTATTAGTAAACATGATGAAATAGGAGTATCCTCCTCTGGCCTAAGTTGTCATTGAGCCACAAACATCCGTATGTACTAGGCCCAATAATTCACTCTCCTTTTCTCCATATCTAGTAAATGAAGTTTTGGTCATCTTACCCATGAGACAAGATTCACAAATTTCATATAATTCATAATCATAAAGATCAAAGAACTTTTTTTTATATAATTTATTAATCCTTGACTCATTAATATGACCAAGTCAGCAGTGCCAGAGATATATAATATTCACATTTTCTCCCATTCTTTTCTTCATTCGATCAAATATGAAGAATATTATCATTAAGTGACAAGAATAAAAGATCATTATCTACAAAAGCATTGCCATAAAATTCATTAGAATGATAAATAAACAACCTTTGCTCTTTTCTATTATTTCAAAACCAGATTCTAATAACAGAGGCATAGAAATAATATTTCTAACAATTTTAGGCATATATTAACGGTCTCCTAATTGCAAAATTTTGCCCGAAAGCAACTTCAACAAGGTTCCTACGGCTTCGGACTGGATGGACTCTCTACTAGCACCGAACAGCATGAAGTCACCTTCATTCAGTTTCCTTGTTTTCTATAGTCCCTACAACGATTTGCATATGTATGAACCACAGGTGGTATCTAATACCTAAGAACTGAAGTTGAGTACTTAATGACAAATTTATTTTCATCGTATACAAATCTTTAGCAACATTTGTTACTTTTGCTTCAAACTTACAAGATAATGCTTGCAGTTCCTCTTCCAATACCCATCTTTCCCGTAGTGAAAATAATATCTTTGGCAGAGACACTCTTCGCCTTCTTCTTGAAGATGCTAACCTTAGGGTTCATCTTTTCTTTTATTTGAACTCTTATGACCTGTCTTTTCTTGGAGATCTTATCTATGAGCAGAACAAGTGCCGTTTCACCTTCAAAATGGCTTTCAACTGTCTTCAACATATTGAGCAGCTCAGGTAGGCTTGTGTTCAGTTTGTTCATGTAATAATTAATAACAAACTGAGAAAAAGATTCAGAGAGTGATTGCAGAATCAAATCCTATCTGAGCTCACCATCCATAGCAAAACCCAATTGACCTTATCGAATGATCATGTCAATCATCTTAAGGATATGGGTCTGTATTGATGTGCCTTCATTCATCCTGAATGAAATAACTGCTTAGATATCTTATATCTAGCAGTTTGGCTTTATTCTCCGTACAACTCTTTTAAATTAAGAAGCATGAAATGAATATCTGTGCCTTCATGTTGCCTCTGTAGCTCATTGCTCATAGAGACTAACACGATGCATTTGACGGTCACACTGTCATCATGCCACATCTTGTATATGGTCCTATCCTCCTCAGTAGCATCTTCTCTGATCGGATCGAGAGCAACGTATCCAGAATATAGGAGACTTTCTCCTGTGTGAGAACGATTCTCGAATTCCTCAATCAGTCCACATAATTAGGTCTGGTCAACTTGTTAGCATCAAGAATGCCACACAGCGAAAGGATGCCATTATGCAATCTAATCTACAAATATAAGGACAAACAATAAGCGGACTACTCATGATTGACATGCATAATAAGATTAGATCATTTGTCTAATTGTCTCCTTATTTAGAAAATTTCATAGCCCTCATATATGAAAACGAGAAACTTTATTGTATTTTTAAGTGGGGTTGAGATCCCAATTCCTCACAAACACCTTGTGGATAGCACAACAAGTATTTACGAGTTCAAGGATAGGTAACTCTTACCAATTGCATCTCATATAATTTCCAACATTTTTTTTGCCTCTAAAATACCTATAATCTCGTGAATAGCACAACAAACTATAGTATTCTAGTTAAATTTGATCTTTCATTCTTATATAGTCATACTTGAATAATGCCGCCCTCATGAATAACATAACAAGACAATACTATTCGAATATGCCATAAACATCATTATATACTTAATCAACATCATATCAATTTCCATAGCAAGTCTTGCTAATAGCACAACAAACTCACAATAGATTTTGACACTCTATTGACTTTGTATAAAGAAAGGCATGGATAGTATTCTTAACATTTCGTCATTATAACTTAATATAATATTTGATTTAGAATCTTTTTGGTCTCAAGCACATCCTAACAAATACATAACAAGCAATATGCATCATGCAATCATGTTGTTCAAATTGTAATATCATTCATATGTTGATGCCAAATACATGACCCCTAGGATCATATAGGGTATATTTATGTGTTTGGTTCAGCTCTTAAGCCAATTTTATAGGACTATGATTTGGATTCAACCCTTGGTCCAATGATATGCCAACATTTGATTTAGTCAACATTTTGAATCTTAATCCAATTTGGATTAATTCTAATTCAAATCCTAATGCAATTAGGCTCGACCAATTTACAAGAGTCTATAACACCCAAATTAATTGATTATAGCATCAATATATCATGAATCAATTTAAAGCATGCATTTCAGATAATAGTAAATTCTAAATTTAATAACTAAAATAATAGCTTAACATTGATCATGGACCAAACAATTTGTTTTAAGAATAATGTATTTAATCAATTAATCAACATGGCATCATATGAATTAGATCTAATCTATATTACAACAATAACATGTTTGATTGAATCTAATAAGGATGGCTTAGATATCACTGTGGGGTTTCAGTTGCTCAGCGGAATATGATTTCAAAATTTTAACATATTTTAGCTCTTAAAAACAAGCAAACCGAAACTCGATCCCAAGAAGACCTTGTTGATTACAATCAAACATAACATACATAATAATTAATGTAAGAAATTATACCTTCCAAAACATGATGATCAGATTCAGGAACGATCTCCACAAGACACCCATATGGATGTCCTCCAATGATAGTCCACACAAGATCGATCATGGATCTTACCAATCTGATGTTATGCTGAAGATAGCTTCACAGCAACGCAGCCAACTTTTTTCTTAAAGATGAAGTGCACTGCAATCTGATGACCTTCAAAACTCCACTTGACCATGCCAAAAATCTTTTCTCAAAAGATTGACATGCCATGAACTGATTAAGATATCAAACTCTTGGATATATCAACCACTAAGAGATGCAGACAATCTGCCTTCCTTGCTCTCTTATTTTCTTCTATTTTTTTTCTTCCTTTCCTTTCTGTTGATTTTTTTCCGTCTTTTCTTGTTCAAACCTATGCCTAACTTTTCCCAGTTTGCATGCTAATTCTTTTGGAGCGCCTCTTACTTATAAGATAAGAAGGGGCGCGTACACAACACTTGGCGCATAAAATTCCATATGGAACCAACTTCTTGGTTCCAACATGAATAAAAACACGGAGTGAAATACATTAGGCATGGAAGAGTCTTCAAGCAGGACTGCTCCTCTTCCGCACACACATTCCCTAAGCGCCATCTGATGGTGCGTAAAATAAATGGTAGGCGTGGGAATTAAGAGTAGCAGCCTAGAAGGACTCCTTCTAGGTGCTAAAATAAATGTGGCGTTAAAATAATTTGGCATGGAGATATGGCGTGGAGGAGGTTGGATCAACATGAAACACTTCATGTGAAGAGGTTAAGCCACCTAGGAGTCTATTGATTTGAGCCTAATCTGATTAGGTCAAAGCTTCAGATTCAGGGTTAGCTCAAACAGCTTTGGGCTAAGATTGATTGGAAACTTGGGTTAATTCATGTGCTAGCATATCAATTAAACCCATAAGATTTCTAATAAATCTAATTAGATTAGTCCATGATCAAATCTCTAAGTGTGTGATCTATTGGGTTCCACATCTAGCCAGCAGCAGACTCAAGCTCATGACCAAACTAACTCAATTAGAATAGATCAACCCAAATGCACTGATTAATTAGAACTCCTAATTGATTGCTGAATTAAACTCTTTAATTCTAGCGAGTCCACAAGTCAAGATTGATGTCTAGCAACGTGTCATGACTACCCAGAATACGTAAATTTTGATAGAATACCAAAAATATCCTTCAGTAATAAGTTACCGTGCAATTCAATCATTCGATCATACAACATCTCAGATAAGGTATGCGCTTAGAAATATGTCAAACCCAAATACTTATCCATATGTATCACAATCTGAAGATGATGACTTAGTTGATGATATATTAGAAACTCTTTTTAATTATCATTCTGTTTTGGCTAAAGACTTCTTGAGTCATCATCCTATGAGATCATACAAGATTTTTCCCCTTATAAGGAGTGACCAATTCTTTGTTGACCACTTACAACCTTCATATATACTTCATCATGTCCAAAACATCCCATATAAGACTCAGAGAGTCAAACTAGAGAACAAACTAAAACATAGATTCATATACATAAAGTACCATAGTGATCTCAGGTCAAAAGATCACTTGCACTACTTCCACTAGAGAACAATCAGCTGATATGCATATAAAACTCCTTCAGATGTTCTCTCGTTAGGTCAATTTACTGAACTCATTCTTTAATGAGGCCCATATCCACGTATTAGTATCACTACATAAGTGATTGTGAGATCAACCACCCTCTCCATCGAGTATACATAGGATGCGCCAGTCTTACCGATATCATTGATCTCTGAATCAATGATCCTACGACTGAAAATATTTTATATTAAAGCTATCAAGGATTTAGGTCTCATTGGTATAATCTCATCATGGCCCTAAAATCATTGTCCAAATCTATAGGATTCATTATAATCTTAATCAAGTATCATGATGCAGCATATAATGAAACAAAATACCTAATTTTATTAATAATTAATGTCAAATACATGAGTTAGGAAGATAGAATACAGAAAATATTCCATCGCATCATATATGCGATTGGCTTGTAGGGCACTATTCTTTCAGAGTACTTATACAGGACCAAAAAACTCAAATAATAATACCCTTTAGTTAGCATTTTTGGATGAGATTCTATATTGTGACTAAGGTATGCTGAGCCGGCACCGCCAGCCGTATCGACCAGCCGGTGGTACGATTCGGTACGGTTTCGTACCGTACCGAATCGAGGAGAACTGACAAAGGCAAACGGATCCGAACTGGAAGAAGAAAAAGAGAAATAGAGAAATAGAGAGGAAGAAAGAAAAGAGGGAGGGGAAGGAGCCGGCGGGGCCACCGGACGGCCTCCAGCTAGCCGTCAGAGGGCGCAGTCCATGCGCACGGCGCTACGGGCGTGAAACAGGAGCAACGCCCCCTATTTCATGAGTTTTTTTAAAAAATCTAGTTTTAAATGAAGCCGGCAAATAGTTTGCCGGCTTGACAATTTTTGAATTTTTTTTAAAAAAATTCCTGAAGTCGGCAACTGGCAACTGGCAACTGGGTTGCCGACTTCATCAGTTTAAAACAAAATAAAATAAAAAATGAAAACAGACGACGATCTGTTCGAAGGCTCCGTCCGCTCGATCGCCCTCAGACCGTTGGCGTCGGCTCGCCGGCCATCAGGGGCCTCGCGATGGAGGCGCTGTCCATCCGATAGGTTCCCCTCAAGTGCTCTCTCTCTTTCTCGCTCTTTTGAAAGCCCTATCGGGTGATACAGGGCTCGAAAGCCCTCCGACGGCCCCAGCCAGCCACTGCCGGCCTCCGACGGCTCCCACCTCCCTCCCTCTCCTCTCTTTTTCTCATTTTTCTTTTTTTTCTGTACCATCGGTGTACCGAATTTACCGACCAAATCGTGCTGGTTCCCCGCTGGTCCGGTACGATACGGAGTGTACCGACCAGTTCGGTACGATATGAAAAACCTTAGTTGTAACAAATGATATCAGAGCAGATCCGGCCCATGACCTATATGGACTAAAAAACATTGCAGCATTGATCTATTTTAGCAAACCACAAGCTGATCGTGATATTTATAAATGGATTTAGATCCTTAGCCTAATGAGAATGCCAGAGCTTAAATAGAGGGAAGTGTATGAGGATCCATGTATGCAATGTGTTTAGTCCTACATCGATTATTTATTGGATAGATTTTTGATACTTCTATAAGACTAAGAAACTCAAATAATACATTTTGACTAGCACTTTTCACTGAGGTCCTATATTGTGACAGTTCAACTCAATGAATCTCATGGTGCACTTGCATGTCAATATATAGCAACTGTGATGCTAAAACATAACCATCAGACCCTCTCTCTCCTAGTGGGAATTGAATGCTAAAGATAGTTTACTACAACTATATCACCTAGTTTGAATCAATATCCAAGACAACTACATAGTTGCAAGTCCTGGTAGGACTTTAAGATCGGAAGTTTACCACTTAAAACAGTTCTTGAAAACCATATCTAATATCTTCTCAATCAAAGAGTCTAGAACCAAATAGACTCAATTTTCTCCATTTCTAACTTCATCACCAGAGCAAACTCAGTCATCAGCTTGACAATGGACATCATTGAGTAGCTCCACATTGGCATTATCCCCAATAATAACTTCATGCTGACATCTTCCATGTAGAAGATGTTTCAAGAAATGCTTACTGCCATAATAGATAACATGATAATGTTTGTTGTGTGGCTTGAATTTTGATATGACCCATGGTACAGATCCAATTTTAGACTTAGTTGGCCCGTTTGGATATTTTGGTCTTTTCTTATTATTTTAGGATTTGGTGGCTATATATATATTGTGATCACGTTTTTTGTTATTTAAGGATTGTTCTTTGTTATTTGAGCAGCTGCATACTATTTATACTCCATCTTTTGATATAGTGAAATCTTTCTCCATTTTCGCTTGAGGACGTAAGCCAAAGACCGAACCACGTAAATCACCATGTTTATTTTTCCTTATGTAATTACTTATTGTTATTTCAGATTTCATGCTAATTAATAGATAATCTTACAACAAACTGGTATCAGAGCCTAGAATTAAAAATTGTTCAGGTCCGTTCAACAGATCTGTTTTGGATTCTGATTATATGTTAACTTTGTATTTGTTTTTCCACGATTTCTTCATGATGCTGCGAAATTCAAGATCAAAAAGTTCAATGGATAAAACGATTTCAGTCTTTGTAGTAACCTAACCCATAGAGGCCCGGCTACCAAAGAAGACAGCCCAAAAGGCCTGTGCACGCATCCTAAAGCATTCAAAAAAAGAAAAAAAAAGAAGAATGGAAGAAAACTCCGGATGGGAGTCTTCTCCTCCGATGAAATAGGAGTTGGAATCAATCTAGGGCTTTGCCCTATAAAAAGATGGTCCTCCCTTCCATGGCATCCACAGCCGAGGACCCATCTCTCTCTCTCTCTCGCCATCTTTTTCGCTCTATAGATTTTGGATGAATCTCACCATGCTCGTTGAAATCATGACCGTAGCTCATCGAAAAGAGTAAGGTAAGGTCGGAAATAGTTGTTTGACCCTTCTCTCCTTCTTTCTCAACCCTTGCAGCCATGATTTACTTGTTAATTTTCTTGGGACAAATCGGATCTCAAATACCCTATTTTTGGCCATCCATTTTCCCTTGATTAATGACGCCATCCATCACCGTCGAGCACCCAATCAGGGTCCTGTGGTTGCGCCACCGTGGACTGCAGTCACGGCCACCATTTCTGGGCAAGACTCCCTTGGAGTCAGGGAAGATGAAGGGGATTCAAAGATCCCCTGTTTCACCGCCTAAATGAAAGAAGAAGAAGAAAGAGAAAGAGAAAACAAAAAGAAAGAAAGAAAAGATACAGAAGGAAAAAATGAAAGAAAGAAAGAAAAGAAAAAGAAAAAGACTTTCTCTCTCTCCTCTATCCTCTCTCTTTCCTATCTTTCTCTCTCTATTTTCTCTTTCTACTTTCTCTATGATTTTCTCTCTCCTAAGGTTTTCTGGATCTTTAAGAAGATTGATGATGTGTTTGAAAGATCCTATTAAAGAAATCCTGATCGTGATCGCCGACCAGTGGGCTGGAACCCACCCTGATCAAACTGGATGTTACTAGATTTGTTTTTCTATAATTTTCATTGAACCATATGTACACTAGTTTATTCATAATTTGATGAAAATCATCTTGCTTGGACCGATCGAGATATCGACCTATGTCACCTGATCGGTTCGGTTGTATCCTATTAATTCTCTCCTCCAACTTTCTCTCCACTTGATTTATAAACTCAATGAAGGAATCTCGATGCTGGCACTTTGAAATCTGATTTGATCCGGTAGCCAAACTCTAAACCATCTTGTTAGTCGGATAGCATATCCACACTATCCAAGTTTTTTTATCAAGCTACATAAGATCCAATCTTTGTTGATCTCTGCTGAATCCTAGCATCTTTAATAATCTTGATTAAACAAAATATGTGATCGAGCTAATCCCTGATTATTGGATGATGTACCGACCTTCATCTTGACTTCTGTCAAACACTATTGATTTGATCATCCTCGATCTCAATTGAATCACCTATATTCTAATTGAATCTTGATTGGATGAAATTAGATGATCAGACCAATCTGAACTATTGGATGTGGTTATCCATCAATCCAAATCGTTGGATGCAACTGTCTGTCAATCATGTCTTTCTTAATTATTCATATCCTTTTTGATTATTAAACTTGATCTATTATAGAGTTGTAGATGTCTGGTAATGAGATACTACGATATGATCTATGAATCGAAGATCTTGAAAAAAAATTTTTAGAACTATGTGGATTTATTGGAATGCACATGAAGTAATGCTTCATTTTTTTCAAGATTTATCAGTAAATTATAATATATTTTTCTGACATAATTTATAAAATGATGTATGAATTTGATGAATGATATTTATTATGAAAATATCTTATTTAAATATTATGATAAAGTGTGATTGAACATATTGATTTTGTTATGTATTATATTGATTGATTTCGATACCACATGATTATGTGTATTCCTATCGAACTAGAATAAGAAACATGATTTATGAAGAATTTTGATTCAAGAATGATATGAATTGACAACCTAACTATGTAAAGGACCCCACCAATAGGGTTAATATATTGACAATTGATTTGTTCTGAAAGTCTATGTTGCCAGCGAGACCAACAACATATCGTCAGTGAGACTAGCAACAAACCACCAGCGAGACCAATGGTTCCGAAAGACTTTACTGCCAAATGATTCACTGCTCACCACAAAATGATATGCGGTGTTATGACCCTACAATAGAAAAAATGTGATCATAACTCATGGTTGATAAAAGAACTTAAGAATAAAAAAATTGAATTCTTAAAAGAAACTCAAATTTTTGAAAGAGAATTGAATTTGCAACGAACTATATTGCATAATTGAAATTGATTTCAAATTGAAGAACTCTATATACTTATTTCTATAAATGATTATTACTTTATTGGCTGATGTAATCTAGTTAAAGTGATCATTGCTTACAAGATTGTCTAGCTCATTACCTCCTATTTTACTATTTTTATAGATCTTGAGAACTAGAATGACACGAAAATATATATGGAAAAGTAATTAGAAGCAGAACCTCAATACTTTTGGATTGAAAGTTTTATTGAATTTGATGTAAGATCTATTAAATATTATTGAATTTATTGAATTAAAGTTAGAATTTAGATTGTTAAATATTGAATTTAAATTATTAACTAATTATTTCTGCTGTTGCTTTATGATAGTATGATGAGATGCCTTGCATGCTTGTGAGGAGAGTTCTCTATGAGTATGCGATAATTGTCATGACCCTCAACTTACGATCTCGAATCGGAGACATGATAATTAATATGATATCAGAGCATTAGTGGATGAACTAAAACATGTAGAATCAAATATCGGACGAGTATAAATGGATAGATACTAGAGACATTATGGTGCAGATTTATGACGATTATAGGAGGTATCTTTATGATTTTTGGTTAAATATTGTGATTATATATGAAAGGATCACAAGAGATTATGATACAGTTTGAAATATAATGGACAATCTATGGATCATGTTATGATTGGCTAGATTTGATCTAAACTATAAAGGGATTGATCATGTAATTTTATTGTGTATTGCGATTATTAATTTGATCAGTAGTTGTTTAAGTGAACTGCAAGCTTAAATTTGATATGGGAGTAATACTATGATATTGCTTATGGCTTTGAAATTAATTATTTAGTGGCGCTGCAAGATAAATATTCATTCTTGAAAAGTTGCTTATGATTTGAAAAAAAATCTTTTATGATATTCAGTTAGAATATTTTTTCAAAGTTGAATCTAGTATGTGGATCATATATAAACGGGCATGTTAGGAGGAATGTATATTTTGAAATATTACGAATAAGTCTGTTTCTGATGAAAGAAATTAATTTTATTTTGAGATCATCGAGTATTCATCTCGATAAAATCATTAATAATTATCATCTTTGAATCCAAATGATAAATCTTATTTATGTCTATCGAAGACTATAGGATATATATGAAATTTCAATCAAAAGATTGTGTATAAGTTGAACAAGATATTCTTTACCATCGTTGTTGAGGTTTCTAATAAAATTCTTTATTGCTATCTTCGGATTAAGATAAAATATTTTATTTGTATTTATGTGAGATTTTGGGACATGTGAAATTGCAATAAACTTATAGTTAATTGAAAAAATTGATTTTATTTGAGATTGTAGAATATTCATATTGATAGAATCTTGATTTTCTATCTTGGGATTAAGATTTGATTCATATTGAATTATAGTAAACTTATATGGTGGTTTTGAATACGTCAATTGACTAAAAGATGATTAAGATGGATGTGCTCGATATGTATTAGGGACGAGACTTAAAAATTCTTTAAACTGACTTGGAAGTTAAAAAATTTTGGGTCTTCTCAATACAAAGTAATATTTTGATTGAAAGTTATTATTGCATTCAAGAATTTTGATGGATTTGAATTAGAGTGCGCAACGAAAATGTGATGATCTAGATTATTTTAAGCTAATTAGCAACATTGATTCTTTGAGTCAAAAAGTTTACGATAGATGATTTGATTTGATTTTTTTCTCCATATGGAATATTTAGTGATAGATTCTTTTTCCTAAAATTGAAGCTTATATTTCTCTATTTGTTAGAAAGAATTTGAGATTGTTTACCGATCTTAGATTTTTATCCTCTAACATTCATCTATTGAGAATAGTAAAGTTGTTCATGATCTTCTAATAGATTGATTAAATCATGAGCTGCAGATATTTTGGTAGGAAATCCACTATTCTTGCTTGGAATTAAGATATTGATTTTGAATTATCAGAAATAATGGTTTTGATTCTGATCAAAATTTGTGATATTAACTTTTCCTTATGAGATGATTTAATGTTGAAATTACATTGAAATTAAAATATCACAAAATTCGAGGATGAGATTAGAATGGTGAATCTCTAACTTTTGAAAGCATGAATGAGAGAATATTTTCGATTCTTGACTGATTTGGATATCACCGTGTGATTCATATTAGTATGTTTCCCTATCATGCGTTAAGCTAAGTTTTAGCATCTAGAATCTAAAGATAATGGCCATCGATTCTCGATCTTGAATAAGAAATATTTTGGCATAGGTCTCTTTCCTCCTAAATCTAAAGCTTGTACTCCTTCGATCAATAATATCTCTCTATCTGATTAGAAAAGTTTGAGGTTATCTATCAATGTTGAAGATGATTTTATTAGAGATGGATTGGAGTCATTTGTAATCTAATCTTGTGATGGATTGATTAATTAAGAGTAGTTGGTGTTTTGAAAAAGAAACTTGATGTTCTTATTTAGAATTAAGATGTTGATTATTTTTTCATTTATAAGAGATGGGATTTTGATCATCTATAAGAAGAATCAAGCTATGAGATATTGAACCTTATTCTTATAATAAGATCTAATAATGAAAGCAAATCTATAAGTAGAATATATTGAAATTTAGGAATGAGATCATGATTGTCAGATCCTAAAGTTTCGAAATCTTTCATAGAAAATTTCGGGACAATTCTTTTAGGGGGGAAGAATGTAGTAACCTAGCCCATAGAGGCCCGGTTACCAAAGAAGACATCCCAAAAGGCCTGTGCATGCATCCTAAAGCATTCAAAAAAAAGAAGAAAAAAAAAGAGAAGAATAGGAGGAACAAGACTCCTGATGGGAGTCTTTTCCACCGATGAAATAGGAGTTGGAGTCAATCTAAGGCTTCGCCCTATAAAGCGGAGATGATCCTCCCTTCCACGGCATCCACCACCGAGGACCCATCCCTCTCTCTTGTCATCTTTCTCGCTCTGTAGATTTCCAATGAATCTCACCATGCTCACCGGAATCACGACCACAGCTCGCCGGAAAGAGCAAGGTATGGTCGGAAATAGTTGTTTGACCCTTCTCTCCTTTCTCAACCTTTGCAACCATAAGTTGTTGATTTTCTCAGGATAAATTGGATCTCAATACCCTATTTTTGGCCGTCTGTTTCCCTTGATTACTGGCACCGTCCATCACCTTTGAGCACCCAATCGGGGTCCCGTGGTTGCGCCATCTTGGACCGCACTCATGGCCACCTTTTCTAGACAAGACTCCTTTGGAGCCGGGGAAGATAAAGGGGATTCAAAGATCCCCTATTTCACCACCAAATGGAAGAAGAAGAAGAAGAAGAAAGAGAAAAAGAAAAAAAGAA
>KE506923.1:4651-16886 GCA_000441515.1 Elaeis oleifera
ATATATATATATATATATATATATATATATATATCTGTCAGCTTAACCTCTTGATATTGAACTTCCCCTAAAAGAAGTGAAGTGAATCAAGAGAAATCGACACAGAGAAGAAGAGACGGGAGGAACTCACGGCCATCATGGTTCTGACCCAGCGTTGCCTGGCGAGGGCGTTGAGGCCGATGACGGTGCGCTTTGGATGCCGGAGTATGGTGAGGAGGAGCCACGAGCGGTAGGTAGCCGACACCAAGAGACCAAGGGGAACAAGCACCAGGTCCAAGTACTTCTCCTCCATAGTCTCTCTCCGGGTCCGGGAACGGAGATCAAGGATGGGCACGCACCGTTCACACAAAAGGCCCAAACCACACCGTGTGAACAAAAAGTGGCGAGCAACTCCGCCGCACTCCTCGATGGGAAAGGAACAAGGGTCTGCACTTTTTTGGGTAGGAGTGCAACTAGGTTGAGTTCAGTCGAATCTAGCCTGAACCGACCTACACTTTGAAAAGGGAATGGCCGGTATGTATCTAACCGGGTTGGAACTAGGTCGGAAGATATCGATCAGTGGACCGGATTTGATTGGAACAAGGCCTAGGCTCCCAATTCGAACGGACCTAATGTAACAATCGAAGCTAAAGTTATTTGTATTAATAAAGCTTCCAACCAGTCCGGCTTATTGGATTGGCCTCAGGATTGGGTAATTGAGTCCATTGTCGGTTTGGGTCACATTGCTGAAGTTGGTCGTAGGTTGGTTCTTCCTCCTTGAACCAATGGTCATGAGCCCAATTCTAACATCAAAGATGGACCAACAACTTTTAAAATGGTCAAACATGCAATGTTCCTTTTCCTATTTCCTTCCAAAGGAAAGTTTAACCATCATCCCGTATGGAGTGGCTCTGTCCTTGTGGAGAAGTCCAATCACCACAGAAGAATTAGTGTGCGAGAGAGGGACAAAAAAGGAGTTCAGTTCAAAAATTCAGGTGCGGTCGAAATATACAATCATCTGTTATTTTACCTAATGCCATCACTCCTAACCAAAGATCATTATCTTATCTAACCGGTGCCCATTATGTCTGTCTTGAACATGTACGATGGCATTTATGTCTTATTTGGAAGACACGATGCCTAGGCAGGATAGCTGCACAAGAATAATGCAGATATCAAATCTTATACATCATAGACTGTTGCTTAAATAGTTATTCTAAAAGCTAGGCAAATTCTTTAGCTGGTTACCAACTCCAACATTGACAACTTATGCAACCGATAATCAAGTCACTGTAAATTCCAATCATCAAGCTCCGGTTTCAACAAGAACAACAGCTAGTAACAATCTATTTTAATGCATAAGTAAATTAACAGGTTAAGTCAGCAGAAAACAGAAAATAGGGACTTTGCTGCAATCCTCATCTTGGAGTAAAATAAGAAAGAAACATTATACGTCAAGCAAATAAGCCAGAAGGTTTCTCCTCATCAAGTGGCTGCTAAATACTCATGACAATAGCTTTCAGCAGGAATGCATTTTGACAATGCAGCGTGCATAATTAGCATATAATAGATACCATCATTCTGCGTCACCTTCAGGTACAATCAAATGCTCCCCTTGCTCAGAATATGTGAACAATGTCATAAGCAAACCTGAGTATGTTAAAGATCTTGCAACTGAAAGGCTGAAGTATTGCATCTATCATGTCATTATACAGTTATATGAGACAGCATGGATGGAAGGACAGCCATGTTCCCCAAAGAACAAGTTGGTTAAACAAATGTGGAATGCTGACACAACTCTTAAGACACAAGATACACAGAAATGTGCAACCTTCTATTGCTCCTCAAACAAGTAACAGCTAGAAAAGGAACAACAGAAGTGCCACACATTGGTTTTGACCTTTTCGTACTTTGCAGTGGTACCTTAGCACTGTTATATAAGGAATTATTAATCAAGGGGGTTCATGGGACAACCGAGGATAACCTGATTTTGCAGGAGGAAATTTGTGAATAAATGGCAGTGGGAAATGCAAATCCATCAAAACAAGCCAGTAAAGAATACATAGAAGATGTAACTATGAGCATAAACTTTCTACCCTGATTAAAGGATACGTCCAGAACAGCACGAACGACTGCAAACATATAATTAACAAAATATTAGAGAGAAGGTTTAGCCATATCAAGCAAAAAATGAAAGGCAGAGATAAAACATGGCAAACATTAATATAAGCAAAAGCAAGCCAGAAATAATAAAATGATTAAGCACAAACTAGTTGATTCTTTTAAAAGACTCATTTAATCAACATTTGTTTCAGATAGGACTCTATAAAAGTCCTTTAACATATCATAACCTCACAATCTTGGAGACATTTTATATTTAATTCAAATCAGAAATACCCTTTTGCATACTAATCTTGAGAAATGGATACCTGCCATCTATGTCAGTATTCATTATACAAATTTCGAACTTTCCATCTAAATTTCCAAATTTAAAGTTGTTCTATTCTTGCTAATTCATTTTATCAGTAATTCTAAGTATTCCAACATCATATTCAAAATTATCTGACATTTAACCTGAATCTCCCAAGATTCTTCAATTCGATCCCAGATTTATGCTCTAAAGCATGAATACGGTGTTCTTAAAGAAACAGATCAAACAAACAAGTCTCTACTTATTTCAAAAATATATAATTTTTGCTCGCGTTTTTACAAGAAATTAAGAAAAAATGGGTGGACGGGATCGTGACCATGCTAGCTACACTATGATGGCCTTTACACATCGATATCTTGGCGTTCTTGGCTCAATGTACATAAATCTTCCTCCACAAAGCTCCTAGTAGCAAAGAATCTGGCTCCTCACCAGATCAGGATTTGACTGAAGGGGTCCAATCTCTAAATCACAGCTCTAAATCACAGCCATCCATCTATTGCAGAAAGGCCATGGTTGAAAGAGCATGCAGTACATGGGACAGCAGGCTGCCTGATGCCACATGGGGCACTCTCCATCTCCAAGCTCCTCTTCTTTAACCCTCAAGAATTAATCAACAATTTCCTCCTCTGAAACCAAATTTGGGCTTCCAAAGACAAAATGGGAGCTAAAGAGATAATATGAGATTTGCGTGCGTGAGAGAGAGACCTCAAGGCTTACTGGAAGTGACAGAAGGGTGGTGGTCATATGGATCTGGGGAAACTCACCACTAAGAGTTGGGATGAGTGCGATAGAGCAGAAAGTCCGCTGCTTCTACAACTTAGATGTGGAGAACTGGTACCCGAGGCCAAGGGCATCCAAAGAAACCCATTGGATCTGGACGACCACTATTTGCTATCTCCAGTTTTCTCTCTCTCAAACTAGGAGAGATGTTTGAATTTCATTCTTGCATATGTGTCCATACAATACTGGTTCTTAGCTGTTCTGTTCCCAAACCATGGTAAGCAACAACATCAGTTACAAATTTACAACCCTAATCTAATATTCTCTTTGGATCCTCTTTACGTTGTAGGCCATCCTTAGGTGGTCTTGCATCACAGCTTCTACCTAAAAGGGGAAAGAGAAAAAGACATCCTAAGCACAAGACTTTTAACCATACATAACCTGTTTTGATGGAGTTATCAATTTCTCTTAAACACACCAAAAGTTGGTCAAAACCATACAAAAATTTGTGAGTCTCAACTAAAAATAGCTAAGACTGCAGAATTCAAGCAATAAGAAACACGCCCAAAGACACTTTAGTCCGCACTATCAAAATAGGTGCAAAGATTAGGCATTGTCTGCTAGATTCTCTTAAATTTTAACAGTTAATACATAGAATTTATTCCACACACTATAACCCTTTTTCCCTAAACCAAAAGATCCTCAAATGACAAAGAATACATTTTTTATCTCTATATTTTCTACCTCTATTTTTAGCTTACTGCTTGAATTTGTTCTTGCAATGGAGAGAGGGATCAAAGAACCTTTTCTAATAGTTTGAACTTTGAAGACTTCATCCTTTTTGTAGGCCTTACTTATGTGATCGGGCGTGCATAAAGCCAAGAAAATTGTGTTTTACGAATAGGCATGGCTATCCACTTATTTCAGCGAAGTAGTCATTTGCTTCATGATGAAGATCAAATAATTAGTTTCTAAGAAAGGTTGTCAGGTTATCAGACCATGAACTGTAGCTCATATATGTGGGTGAGCGTGTGCACTCTGATATATCAAGCAGAAAACCAGAAAATCAAGTGGAGAACAAGGTGATGATTTTCCGCTGCTCTTATCGATCCCCAGTGATAGTAGAAGTTGTTGGTGCTTTTGCATTGTCTTTATGGCATGGCATAATATAACAGAGTCCCTCCAGACATCCAAGTCCAATTAAAACATTATCCAGAAATTCATATTAGATAGCCGTAAATCCCACAGAAGATTGTCTGTCAAGTCCCTGGTGTGAGTTTGTAGAACAAGGGAGGTAATAATTGGTAGTTTCATAGATATGTTCTCCAGGTTACATTTCTAATTTCCGAATTATAATCTAAAACATTCTTGCCCAGCTGCAGAACTAAAGCCAACAAAAAGCTTTACTGGAGTCAAACCATCAACTGTATTAAGCAACCAACAAAAGTTTGGAGTTGCTATTAGGCTAAATGTTCATAAGAAAAAGATATGATATCATTAACCCCTACAAAATGGCATATGATATTGCATCCATGTTATTAGGCAAAGGGAAGAAGTTTGTAATCTAGGAAGCAATAAGACATAAACATAGATATCCAGCACATGTTTTGGCATAGTTATTAGATTTGCTTAAAAGACAATTGGCTAGGAAAAATATGATAGTTCATTATTACAAAAGCAATTAAAAACTTGCATTCTTTGCTATATTTTAAAATGACAGATTCCGCATGTAACCAGTACAAATGAGTTAGAATTGTACCATGAGGCCACCCAGAAATCCATCCATTAAAATTCTGTTCCGACAATCAAAGTATTTGTGTGTCGAAAATTTTGCCTTCGCCACAAATCCCAGAGAAGCAGTTGCCATAATTAAGAAATAAAAACAAAGCCCATCAAGCCAGTAAATCCCCAAATTCCGGCAACCACTCCACCAATGATAGACAAGAAGGTACGACTGCAGTGATAGAAGTGGATTGTTCAGTTTTCTATTCGATGGTGTTCCACACCTTTTAGGAAGCAAAATAGAGAACTGCTATATCAGCTTGAACTTAACAATAATCTTATTTTACGTAAACCAACATCCACCCTTACTCTATAAAGCAAGAAGGTAAATTTACAAGAAACAACTCACAATTTTTTCAAATAATTAAATGAAAAATGGATAAAAAATATGTCCTAGTTGTCACAGTAACCATTATTAGTTTCTTACCCAGAGAATTGCAAACATAGACTTACACATTTCACATCACTGCACAAAATGGATGCCATGCTCAACAGAAACCCAAAAATTATTTCCATTTCACCCATGGAAGTTTGCGCTTAAATTTCTAAGACCATTGTTATGGCAAATTTTTAGTCCTTCACTCCCGTTTCTTGAATAGAAAATGACTTTTTTATCCAATAGACTCTCCAATGTACTTTTATCATTTGCATCTCCTAGATCTATGACATTCCAGGTAAAAATCTGCATCAGCTCCAGAGATTTGTCCCACTATCCATTAGATTATTCCTCCTCTCTGCTCTCCAAACTTGTGTGATTATTTTTCCTATTTCTTCCAAATGTTCTGATGCAAATCATAGCTTGATTATCTCGCCCCTCTTCTCTCCTCACTAAACCACTACAAATCTAAAATTATCAAATTCATCCCCTACTTGATCATCCCTTTAGTGGATACTAAAGAATGATTTAGGACCTAGAAACTGAAGACATGATCAGGTGCTAGTAGGATAGCAAGGGCACTTGCTTGTATTGTTACCAGTTACCTCTCCCTAATTGACTACAAAGTGTATGTGACAAACCAACTAGAAAGGCTAGTACTGAGTACCTGATTCCCTCTGATAACACTCGCGGGACCAAAGAAAAAGGCATTCTCCTGGTCAAAGGTCATGGATTTTTGGAGTTTGGTTTAGAAGTAATAAGTGAATGCCGAGGTTTGGGATGAACATAATTTATTGGAGCTTCTTATCCCTTGCACATGGCTAGACAAGATCCCGAATCTAACATCAACCTTATGTTATCATTTATGAAGCCAATCAACATCAATTAAAAAAAATCAAAATAGAGAAAAGCAAATTCCTTAGACATTTGCCCGCAACTAAGGACCAACCAAATAACCACTTTAGCTCTTGTCGTTGACCTAAACATAAACATAGCCCTTAAATATTGTGGGAAATTGGGGTATTAACCGAAACAATGATTAAGGCGCTCAAATCAATCCTCAAGCAACTTATATTGTAATATGATTCCCATCACTGAAACTTCGAATTTTAGGCTCTATTTAACCGCCAAGAGGGATGTGTGCCACCTCAAGATATTTCAGTTTTGTTTCTTATCAGTTTGTTGTTTGCATGTGATAGGACTAACTATTAGTGTAATCCAAAATCTGTTTTCAAACAAGAAATCAGTTGTGTTCCTTTTTATCAGTCTCTAACTTTCTTGCTTCCATTTGGGCATAAAATGAGATTTTACTGACTTGTAAATCGTTTAAGTACCCTGAATGGGAAATATTAAGGTTATCATAGTGCCAGTCACGCTAACAAAAGCATCGATCAACTTAGTGGTAACAAATTGTGCATTAAATTATGGGGCAAGGCCACATATGCAGTAGATTACCTGTATCATTGTCCTAAAATGATGTCATGGTTGTTAGCAATTTGCATAAAGATTTGCAACTAAGTTTCTCTTTGCATTTCCCGTTCAAAGAGCTTGTACCTACCTTCTATCTCCTCGTCAAAAGGCTAAGGAATCCTTTGTTTTGAATTCTATTTCATATTAGACGACTCTGCAACTATCTAGGTCCAAACAAGTAGCTCGTAATTATACTACCCGAATTACAGGGGCTCCTAGGAGGCAAAATTAGCATAGAGAGGTACACAAAGGAGTCTCCCAAAAATCCAACCTTTGAGACTGACTATATATTTCTTAGCGCACGCAGAGTAAAAGAGCAATCTCATAAGACAGCCGTGCACAACGTTGCAGTCAGCTATCACTACTAAGGAGAACATGGAGACAACCGATGCTTATCACGAATTAACATGTGAATTCTTCATAAAGGCAATATTCCCTCGAAAATCATAGATCTATTTCCGAATTGACATGACAGGTTGAGATTGGACCTGTAGTAGATGGATTTCATGTTGCTCTGTAGATTCTCAGCATTGAAGATGGGCATATCATCGCCATCGTCGCCTGATCTCTTCTCAGAAGCTCTCCCATCTTCAAGTACCGCCATTGCCGCTTCCTTCTTCACAGATTGAGGGAAATAAAAAACAAAGATAAAAATATTTTTCTGAAAAATCGAAGAAAGAATAGGACAAGGAAAATCAGGTCTAAAGATCGGGGTCGAGGTCTTTAAAGCGTTCCAACCTTGGTCTGAAAAAATCGCCGGTCGCTGCAGCACCTAGGAAAAGAGAGGAAGGACTGAGAGTAATAGCGGTTCCACGATTAAGCCCTTAAACGGATCGGATTGGAGCCGATCCAGGAATTCGAGTCCGGTCCGTTAAATTACAAACCCGACCGATAATTCAGAGGCACAGAAAGGGCGTGCGGAAGCTGCCATTTTCAGTATTGCCCTAAAACAGAAGAAATGAATTATAAGAGCCTATTTGGATAATCGCCCTAGATCTGAATTGGAAATTGAAATTTTAGTATTATAATATATAAGATCTGATCCAGCCTATATTAACCGAATCTTTCTCGGCCGATTCCTGTAGGGAAAAATAAGATCTATTTTCTCAATAGAACACATGATTAACCCACCAAAATCTAGTCATACGGAAAGAAGAGAGGAAAAAAAACTTCCATCGGTATTTCATCTAAAACTTATCAAAAACAATCACTATTTCAAGTACGATCACTTAACACTTCTAAACAACCATCCTACCTTCATCAAATCATTTTTTTCTGTCCTCCACAATTCTGAACTCCTCAGCACACCTTATGGATCAATCATGACAGGTGCTAACAATTGCTGGAGGCTCCTTATTGGAGATTAGTGAAGGGCTTGTGCTCGTACTAGTTCAAAAAAAATAACATGAGAGGTTTACTTTACAGATAGTTTCATTCAATTGTACAAATTTAATTACTAAAAAATAATGGTTAATATGTAAAATTGAAATAGCTGCCACCAAGGAGGTATTAGAGAATAGCACCGGCAATAATAGAAGTAAACTTTCATATAGAACATAATAATTTACTAAATCAGTAAACCCTAACTTGGATAGTATCACCTTTTGCCCTCTAAGCAAGAGGTTTGAGGCTTAGTTTAATGTGGCCTCACCTTCCTTTTTGACCTTTGATTAATTAATTTACCTAATTCTACAAATAGTGGCTCGTCCCCTTAGTCAGGGTACAATAATTTTAGTATAGCAGGTAGGAGTTAGCCCCTACTAATCTCAAGCAAAATATGGATCAACATCAGAACCCAAATCAACCCAATAACAAGTCAGTTTGGATCAATTCTTGGGTTATCCATTTTTCAAGAATAAAAAGTAATATGAATTTATTTGAGAATAATATAATACCTCAAGCTTCGACCATTGAAAAAAAATGAAGCTACCATAGAATATTAGTAGAAATAACAAAAAAAAAATACATACAACAACAACATAATAGTTATTCAAACAATAGAAAATTATGAAGTTTTAAGCCATACTTAACATATTAAAGACAAATAAATGAAGGCAAACACCATGTCCATATTTTATAAATTTTTCAAAGGTGGCAAATTCCATATCCATCAACTTAACCTCAAAGTTATTTTATACATATTAACAAGTCAATCGAGCAAATGAGATATATAGGAGGAAGAGAGTTATCTATTAGACTAAGATTATTCGAATGTTCAAATAAAGAACAGGTAAATGTTCAATCAAACAATCCATTCAAAATAGAAAGAAAATAAAAGCCCATAGCAACAAAAGAATATCTCTAACGTACTCCAATCCAACAAGTATAGCATAAATGGATTGTGTTGGCCCGGGATCGATTACCCGGCCTCCCGATCCCATTGGATTTCGATAAATCAGATCCCAAACTGGGAATCAGACCAACCGGGCAAGATTTGTGTCCACTTCTCAGGTTAACATGGAGCCACGTGCACCCTCTACTACGGCAAATGAACTTGAACTAAGAAATTAAGCCCCAATTTAACCAATAACGATGGTCTTCCGAAGATCTCGAGTCAATAAAGGAATGGTATGCACATACATACAACCTTAAGTTTCAAGCAACCAATTAAAATGCATTCTATCTGAGAGAGAAAAAAACTCAACCGATCCTTTACAAGGACTGGCCTGCAAGTGCTCCACATGTTAAAATGTTTCCATCAAAAGCAAAAGATTCCAAAGCATTCCACCAAAGAACTCATGTCTGGGCATCATCCCTGCAAAATCTTTCCTGACCTGTTACTTGGAAATTTCAGTTCTTCACCAACATATTGCCTGTTCAGCACACTAATGATATTCCTAAAAGAATTCTGCATCCTTATAGATGCATTTGCAAATCCATGAAGTTGCGCATAGCGATGGCCATCCCTTCACAGAAGTGATGCTACTATTTAACAATCCCTACTTAAAATATTAGGGCTGGATTTTGACATTAAAAAACTCATAAATAAAGAAACTAGCATTTACAAATGTCCTTCAAACTACAACCATCTTAGAAAGGGGGCAAGGCTATAGAACTACAGAAAATTACAACGGCAACTCCTTGAGATCTGAAAGAACAAGGATGCTATTTTACAACCACCCAATCTAAATCACAAACAAAAAATCGCTTAGATGATGGATCCTCCACTCCGAAGGAATGCCTGTTCAAGATAAACAAAGGACATATTATTGTAACACCAAAGCATTGCAACTTCTTGTAAATTTCACAATACGCTCAGACAAAGGAGAATAAGACCAAGAATAAGAAGTAGAAGAAACAAGGTGAGAATGCGACCAGCTTGGTAGCAGCAACTGAGTGACGCTGTCTTTCCTTCTTTTCCCGCTGACACTCACCACACCAGCTGGAAAATCCTTCTGATATTTTTCATCTCCCTGAAAACTGAACTGTAAACACAATGAATTTAGTTAGTAGACCACATCTGTAAATTGCACTTCCTAAAAGATAATTGGAAGTTAAATGAAACACTAGCATAAAAAAGACAATATATATAATAAACATAAAAGCAGCAAGAAGATGACTGATTTCACTTAGCACACATGCATCACGACTTCTGAGCAGATGCCAAGAATATTTCCTCAAAAGTGGTAAACGTTGGCCGGAAACAAAACAAATAATAATGAGCAGAAACCTTCACATCAGGCTCATCATTAATAAGCAGTAAAATCTCACTCGTTAATGCAACAATTATGAACCATCAGATCATGTTAGCCTCATAATAGTGAAAATAAGAGGCAATCATGCTCATTACCATCTGCCCCAGCATTTAACCTCCCTGGAAAGGTTATACCCGATCAGAAAAGGTCTGAAAGGTATTTGAGAAAATTACACATGCCCATGCAAACACATGCGCAAACAAATGATACACAAGGATGCACGTGTATCATGATAAATTAAGGATCCAAAAGTTTGAACATGAAATACAACATTTCAAGTGCTCAAAAACAAAATAAAACAAACAAAAAACTTCCATGCTCTGACAGTCTATTGCCTACGCATCAAGTAGAGACAAAAATGCAGAATATCAATACAATTAGCATACTAATGACCTAGTGATGACATCCCCTTCTCATTGGGAGATTCTGGGTAACTAGGTTCAAGTCTTCAGTGGTACATCCCAAGTATTTCGACCTGGGTAATAAATTTGGGTGGGCTTCCTTTCTCTCTCAAAAAAGATCGTAAAGTCTATAGACTAGAAATCCAAATCATTGATCTTGATCCAAAAAGATTAGAGCACATACATCATAATCCAAACTAAACTAGATGCTTGTAAGTTCTAAATCATATGTCAAATCAAAAAATTATCATTGCACTAATTTCCTTTCGGAACAACTTGATGCATATATGGGAATTTTCCAGAACTTCTGAATTTTGTTTTCTAGACATTTAGATGTTGTCTATCATGTTTAATGGTGCGGCTTTTCAATTTAGACATTTTATTGCCGCATTTGCATCAGTATGGTTGAAGCTTCAACCCTGGCAATACAAATCAATAATGGGAATATTGAGGATCCATGCCATTGATCATGCGCTACTTTTTTGAAATATAAACATAAGTTAGTTTTGGAGAATTCTTGCATAAGCATCCAAGAGACTGGTAATATAAAATGAAAAGCCAAACTATTGATCACCATATATTAATATATACACCTTAAAAACATGAAAAACTAAGATTCAACAGATTCAGAATCTTCTAAACCGTGAATTAATTTTCCTAAGAAATAGCATGTCACAAGATCACCTGAGGAACAAGTACAAAACCTACAAACAAATGATTTTGTGCCTAATCATACAAGACACTCTAGAACATATTTAATAGTGTTCAGTTTAAATCTAGATGTTCCATCATTTATCTGCATTAGCGAGATTGAACTAAATTTATTAAACATATACACACGTGTGCATACATTGACATATATAGAAAATCTTCCGCTTACAGGCACTTCTTTAAATGACCTAATTCTTCAAATGAATGTGGAAATCTCTCAGTTAGGTAGCATTGGTTCTATATTTTAGTAGAAGTATGCAACAAGGTCTCAGCTACCAGTATCAATACCCAAACTGTAGCATGATCAAAGCCAGCCCAACCTGACTGACCCGGTCCACCAGCCCAAATTCTAGGCAGGCCTGGGCATGCATTTTGGCACATTGGGCCAGGCCATGCTCAAGTTGTGTCAAAAGTACCCAACCCTGAGTGGCCCAACTATTGTTCAAATATATATATTTAATACTTAAAAATCCTTTCCTACACACCGCATCCCTCTCAGCATTTCTCTTATTTCTTCCTTTCCTAGCATCTCTCACCCCTCCCTCTCCCACACTCCATTTCACTTTCATTTGTGTCACAACTACTAGACTGCTGCTGCATGCCTGCATCCACATCCTATTTCCTGCTACCTTTCTCCCTCTTTCATATTGGTCTCCAGCAAGGTTTGCTG
>KE506923.1:30277-41412 GCA_000441515.1 Elaeis oleifera
GGTTGATAGTTGATTAATATTTTAATCTGTACTCATATTTTTGTCAGTTTTCTCTAGATTTCACTTAATTAGTAGTACTACTATAATGATTGACATTTTAGTACTAAAGAATAAGTTTGACATCCTTGAGCCATATGAATAACCCACCACCTGTTGCAAGACTCAATCTAACTAAATATGCATGTTCACTGCAGTTCAAGTCAGGAAATGCAGCCAGCATGGAAGATTGCCATTAAATGAATGTACTGTAAGAACAATTGGAAACTACATAGACATAAACCAATAATCCAAGAAAACAACCAATTATAATTGTGATCCTTCAATAAAAACCCCAAAGTTTCATGCCAAAGGAACATGACAAACGAGGGGAAAACATCCTACTTTAGTATGAGTTTACTGTGAGCAGTGAGGAGTTTTAATTGCCAAAGCTCAAGAACCATCATATTTTCCAGCCCCTTAACACATTAGAAGTTGCATGTGCCGAATGACTTGAATCCAAGTCACATCATAATCTCTCAACATACAAAAAAAAATAATTGAACAAAACACCAGCTCATACTTGTCATTCACAAAAGAACAAGAGCACTAAGATATGTAGCATCAAACAAGAAACTAAAGAAGCTGTCTGTATCAGCAGAAATTGGTCAGAAAGTAATATATCGGAATATATTACATATTACAATGAGCAAACTCTTGGTTGCCATGAACTTGGCTCGGGAACAGATGCAAAGGAATAAAGAAAATTCTATAGAGATCTTCTTATTCAAGTAACTAGATTTCCAGAACTACATCAAGCTAAAAGGATTTCTTTGGGGACATGGAAGCAAAAACCTACCTGCAAAGTTTATCAAACATGTCCGACGTCGATATTAAGAGAAACTGTCCCTCAAGATCAAAAAGCATAAAAATTAAGCACAAAAGACATTCAGAGGACGAACCAGATATGCTGACATTATCTTCTGCCTGTATTCTTTGTGTCTCTGAACCTGATACAGTAAAGAGTTATTATTATCTGTTGAGCAGGAAAATTAGTTACCTTAGCTAAATAGTATGATCAAAAATTGAAATAGAAGTCAAGAATCTAAGAGCATAGAAGTGATCTAACAAACTCAGCATTTTAAAACACAGAGAGAGTTTAAGCATAAAATTCTTCCTGTCAATCAGTACAAGGACAAGGGCAAACTTGCATTTTAATTATTTTTATAAAAGTATTGCTGACTCAGGACTTTGCATTTTACTGAGATCATTGATGCTTCTATCATGTTAAGGAACCAAAGCCACCCAGCCGTAAGTCAACAATAAAAATGATGTATTTCAATATTTATCCCTTATTGTTGTATCCATACACCACAAAATCAAAGTAACTCCTTGGCTTGTTGCTTCTACAACTTGGAAAGCACCAAACCAGAGTTCCTGCATTGAGTTCTAGTATTTAAAATCCATGCCATGTCTGGCAAACATATGTATTTTACCTAAATCATACTCATGAAGGTATAGATCGGTGCTCGCCAAATCGTTCCAAACCGATCAATTCTGGATGTGCCAAACCATACCAGCGATCAACCAGCATGGTTCCAGTATCAAAAATGGTACACCAATGAGGGAGAGGAAAAGAGAGAGGCGGGAAGAGAAGAAGAGGAAAGGCCAGAGAGGCCATTGGAGGACCGCCAAGACCTCCGAAGCTTCACCCTCCGTAGAGAGGAAAATAGAGAGAACCGGAGAGAGATAGAGACAAAGGGGAATGAGAGGAATGGAAGGAGGAGGATTGGGCGGAGGGGTTGGAGGGCTATAGAGGCCCTGGCAAACGGAATCTTCCTCCCCACCCTCCGTCAAGTCAAAACAAGGGCCACTGCCCCTGTTTCGATCGCAATTCTATTGTTTTATCACGATCCATAGTGAAGCCGGTAACCCTAATGCTACAAGAAGTACAAGTAGGCACATAGTTGAAGTATGCATGGATGAAATTTACTCCAGCAAAAGTTGATCATCCAATTCAAGTTGTCTTATAATTATGTTCACTCCATTAATCCTCCCTGATCTCTTCTGAGTTCCTTTCCTTTTTTTGGTTTATCTAATCATAGTATGATGTTATATCATAATAGTATCTCAATTAGATCTAAGAAGTGTCGGTACATTTAACCAATTTATTAACAATCATCAGGCATCTCTAGAATTAGTTAAACATTTATTCCCAATGAATCAATTAAAACTAGCCTAAAGCAAAAAAAAAAAAAAACTTAATTTCTGCTTCCCTGATGGTAGGTGCTGAAGATGGATATTGTATGAAATGTGCACCTTGTCATCGCTTAACCAACACAAACACAAGAAGTGCTATTCAACATCCTTAAAGAATGATATAAGGTCATTGGAGTATCACCAAAACCAGTGCTTCCATCACAATTTTAAACTAAGATATTGCTACTCAAGCCTCTGGGCTTTCCTGAAGGGTTTGTTGTTCGGCCAAGTTCAACAATTTGATCATTATTAACAACCAACCAGTGTTGCATGGACATGAATATAAAAATCAGATTTGGACATGTAACCAAATGTCTAACTCAACAAGAAGGAAAAAGAGAGATACAGGGATACGTAGGATAACTGACAAATTTAATTCAATTATATTTATACTTTTATATTATTTGTTTAAGCATTAAAAGAAAATGTTAAAAATATATTGTTGGTTAAGATCACTCAATATGCATGTTTCTAATTTAAACTTCCCAAATGACTTAAAGATATTGGCAAAATAATATTTTCCAAAGCTATTCAAAACCTACATCCTTAAAAAATCTCAAAAAAAATATTCACTCCTCATATCAAATTAAAGGATCAAACTCATTGTTGGAAGAGTTCAACTCTCTTTCAATCTTTAAAAGTAGTTACTAAAAAACTTCATAAGTATACCAGTATCCAATACCTATCCAACTCGGATACATATCCAACATGGATTTTTTTAGAGCTGGATGTAAGTGTCCAAATGGACATTGATTGACGCATCATGGACTCACTTAAGCCTATCCAAGTCACGTCAACAACTAGGAGAATATTGTCTTCAAACTAGTACATGTGAATTCATATATTTTTTTTTTGGAAGATGATTCTTATCATTCCATTAAAGCAACTTATATTTTTATAATTTCAGATACAAGATGTCATGTTATCCATCAAAAAAGAAGCTTGAGGCCAAAATTCACACAGTAAAAAGCACTTAACATGAAAAAAAGCAGTAGTCATCATTCTATAATTATTTTACATATCTTAGATTCGATATATGGGGAAGCTTTAGTGTTTCAAAAAGCAAAAGTACCCATGCTTGTGGCCTAAAATGATCCAAAATCCCATTTCAAACAACATCTTCTATTTCTGAATGTGTTAAAGTTGATCTGGAGAAATTATTCGATCTTGGTGTGTGTAAAGCATCTACCATCCTAAGCCATTAGGAATGTTATAACATTTCGAAAAGAAGAGCATAAAGCTACTTCTGAATAATTACAGGTGGACTCCAAACTCTTACCATTGGCACTTCTTTCCTTTCCTCTTTTAAATTGGTCCCTACTAATTAGTACAAGTATGGCAAACTGCAACACCAACAAAATGTGGAAACATAATTCACTGAACCTTGAGCTGAAGTCTTGTTTGAATACCACAGCAACTTTGGGTTTAAAAACATATCTAATTTCCTGGACACCTAAGTTCTATATCTAAGTATATAGTCATTGTTTATTATATTACATCCAACATGTGTGAAAAATCAAGAGACAAAGTACATTTGTGAATATGTTGAGCTTTCAGCGACATCCTAATTAGGAACAATCCCATATGCTCCATTGGGCCAGATTAAATCAACCACTCCTTCAATTCACCAAAATCCATCTATAAACTATAGATAAACACAATTCGTGAATCCATAGATTTGAATATAAATCAACCAGAAGCAGCAATTTTTTCACAGATCAAAATACTCTCGAATTTCCTTTTAAATCAGATATCTTCCAACGGCTAATACTTCTCACAAATCTGTTCCACAATAAGCTTATCTAGTAAAAGATCATGAGGTAACCGATCAGACATGGCCCAACGGTTAGACGCTCCAGAACTCCAGATCTACAGTCTGGTATATGGATTGCTGCTCAATTCACGAGAAATCCCAGCAACTTGTCCTGCCGGCTACCATAACAGGCTGGCGAATTCGTTTGCTAGTACTCATGACAAACCAAGCGTACAAGGGCATTTCCGTCATTCACCATTCAAAGTAATTCAAATAAGAAAAGAAAAGCACAGAGATCCGCGGAGAACGATGAATGGAACCCTAATACAGAAACCCTAATCCGGGAAGCAGAGGTGAGAAAGGGAAGAGAAGATAGAAAAGGCTCACCCTGGTTCGCTCACCTCGGGCAAGTACCTGGCAAGGATCTCCTTCATGAACTGGATCTTGGCGTCGCGCGGCACCTCCAGCATCGTCGGGGGCAGGTGCCGCTCCAGCGAGCTGAAGATGGACGGATCGAACTCCGTCTCCAGGTCGTCGTACCGCTCCGGCTTGTGCTCTGTGTTCGGGTTCAGTCGGAGACGGCGATCGCCGTAAGTCGGTCGGCCCGTCGGCGGCGCCACCACCACAGCCACCGCCCGTTCCCATTCCCGTTCCCCGCCGGCGGGTCCTCCCTCCTCTCAACGGCGCCGTCCAGGGACATCGTTCCAACGGCAGGAGCCCGCAGTGGGGCGGGGAGTGGGAGGATTTCACTGCTCGCCAGCCATCTCGGAGGAGAATTCTGAATGGACTTTAGAGAAGGTTAGGGTTCGGATTTGGAGGGGTGCTTCGGTTGAAGAAGAGGAATGGAATTAGGGCTTGGTGAGCAGTTGGGGTGGGAGAGGTGGAGGCTTAGAGCGCGTGTGGCTTTTTTCACGTTCTTGCGATATGGACGGGTTTGGTTAATGCCACCTATTCCGTGGGAATTACGCGAATTGCCATTTTGCGTCGGATTTACGGGAATTTATCGGCTGCTTGTACTGGCGCTGCTACCTGTAGCGAATGAGAAGGCGGGTAATGGTGGGCACTAGGGTTCTGAAAGGGAGGCGAGGGTGGAAATTTCTAGAATGCATGGCGACAAACAGCAGAGAGCTTGTCGAGTTAACAGAAATCCGACATGCATGCAGTTTCTTTCGTCGAGTGATGTGCCGGACTCCTTAAAAGTGAAGACTCTAAAAATGGTATTTAATAGAGAGAGATTTTCCATTAAACGAGGGCCCACGCGGTGTTATTTAAGGGAAATTCTTTGTGCACCGAGGGCCGTGCAGAAAGTCAACATCAAGCATATTATTTTATCCGATTAATCTATATAATTATTATTTTTTAATATATATTTAATATTTATAATTTATTTTTATTTAAATTTAATAATAAATATTTTATTTTAAAAATTATAATATTTATGTCCATATTATAATATCTCAGATCCGAAAATCATAATTTTTATTCACAAGATGTCATAATATAATACAAATATAATAATTTTTAAAAATAAAATATTTTCATCATTCAAATTTTTTAAAAAATAAAATTATAAGTATTAAATATGTATTAGAAAATAGTTAGATAAAAATATTTTTTTTATATTATAATATCATAAATCATATTATGACATCTTGGACTACATTATGACATCTTACATGCAAGAAATTATAATTTTATGCAGGATATTATAATATGCATGGGATATCATAATTTTTTAGATCATATTATATCCTGCATTAGGAAATCATAATATGCTACAGGATATCATAATTTTTTTCAAAGAATAAAAAATATTTCGTAATATAAAATTTTTAAATAAAAAATAAAATTGTAGGTATTAAATATATATTGAAAAATGATGACTACGTTGATTAATTATATAAAACGATGTATTTCATATCAGATTTTCTATATCACCTGCCGTGCACAAAAAAATTCTTATTATTTAATTGCATAGGAGGCCCATTCTATCTCCATTCTCATCGAAAAACACATGCATTGCATGTGCTTGATACTCATACATGTACGCATACTACACACACCTATAAATATATAGAGGAGATGAGTGAGAAAGCAAAATCAATGGTCTATGGTGGTGAGAATATTATCAATGGTTGTTTTATCTCGAGTAAGGCAATAATTCAAGTTGAAGCTGGCTCTCTATCCCCATCTGGTTTTGAGTAGGGCTAGAAGTGGGCTCGGGCCAGCCCGAGGCCCATCGGGTCGGACCAGCTTCGGATCGGGCTTCGGGCTTGACTTGAAACCATCCAGGCCGGGCTCAGGCCAATAAACAGGGCCCATTTTAATTCGGGCCGGGCTTGAGCGGACTTTTGGTCCGACCCGGGCCCGGGCCCAAAATTGAGCCCGATTAGAGGCCCAAGTCCAACCCACTTCACTTATTTGTTAGAGGCCCGGTTAATTGGTTTAACTCGATTAGTTGGTTTAACCTGGTTTAAGACTTAACACCTAAGAGCCATAGGGAAGATGAAAAATCCTCAGCAGCCCTCCCCTTCTCTCCATTCGACCATTCCTTCGCAAAACCTGATCGGAACCCTGAGCGGCTGTTGGCGGAGCCCTGAGCGGCTGTCGGCTGAGCCATCGCCTCGACGGCGTCGACAGTTTCCGTCGCCCTCTTTCTCTTCTCTTCTCCAATTCTCCGTCTTCAGTTCTTCCCCATCGAAGTCGTTCGTCGCTATCATCGGTCGAAGTCATCTTCCGTCAAATTTAGGGTAAAGATCCTCCGTCCCTGGTCCGTGTTTTGTCCACCGACCGCCATCATCGTCGACAGATCTTTCAAATTTTTTGGGTAAGGATCCTCCGAATTTAAGATTTAAAGTTTATTACCGTGCTGCCGTCGCCGTGATGCCGTCGCCCTAGGTGAGACCTCTATCCTTTTAATCCCATTAACCTTAACCCATCTTCTTCGGCTCTTCCTCTTCTCTTCACTCTTCTGTCTCCTGACTTTCTCGATTCCGTCCATTGACCGACGACTGCCATCATCGTGCTAGGCAGTTGGGAGCCTGGGGTTCAACACCTTGCTGGAGCCAAGGTTAGATCTCCATCCTCTGTTTTGATTTGACGAAGATTTTGAGGAACACAAATAAAATGTTTAGATCTCCATCCTCTGTTTAGATCTCCTGTTGTTGGTGGTGTAATTGTTGATTTGTTATTTAGATCTCTTGTTAAGATCTCCATCCTCTGTTTAGATCTGTTTATTATCCAGTTATTTAGATTTGGACTCTCATAAGAGGCAACACACAGATAATTGCATACCTGATCTGTTGGAGAACAGGTATTTAAACACTGAATAGCCTTTCTACAGTTGGGATCAAGCAGACAGTTTAGTATCTTCGAGCCACAATTTTTACCATGCAATTAAGAGTGGAGAGTCCCTTGGCCCTTAAGTTCTTCAGCATTGGAATAGGTTTTATGTAAGCGTTAACAATGATGAGTAAACAAAATCTGATATCATCAGAATTATGCCTCTCCCAAGCATCTGATACGGTTTTGACAACTTCTAAGGATTCTTTTCTGCTCCTTGATGTTGCAATGTTGGCTAATTTGCTAAACATGTTTTCTTCTCCTTTTGTTCTAGCATATGATCCTCCTAATTTGTTTCTCATGGAAGGAGATGATTCAAAGCAGATGACATTTGGAACAATTGTACTGTTTGTCTGTAGCCATTCAACTTCTAAGGATTCAAATGCCAATGGCACCTAAATTGTGCCAATGCCAAATCTCTATTTATGTGTTGCCTCTTATGGTTATTGACTGTGGACTAAATAACTAGATAGACCCACTACTGATTATGACCTTTTCTTCTGCTAAAGCAGTCTATTAAGCTTGGACTAAAAATTGTTGAGCTGCTGCAAGTAACATTTGCAGTTAGACGTATATTCCCAATTTGTCGATTTGCTTGGTCTGTTCCTAATTCAAATTTCTGAGACAAAGTTGCATAATATTTGGCATATGTCAATTTTTTATATTTTATCATATTTATTTTCGAATAATTAAGATATTGATCATTGCATTCTTCAAAAAATTAAATTTTTAATAATTTATATTTTATTTTAACAGATTATTTTATTTATGTCTCATTCTAAAATGGATGAAAATGAGACTGTTCAAAATATAAGGGATGGAGATGATAAAAATGAAGATACTGTTGAAGCTATTAAAAGTGACAAAGGTTCCAAAAAAAGATCATGGATATGGAATCATTTTATCGAGAAAAAAAAAATCTGATGGACTAATAGCTACATGCAAATATTGCAAAAAGGTATTAAGTGGCAATACTAAAGGAAGAACAAATCATTTAAAATGACATCTTGAAAGTGTTAGCAAGAAATATCATAAGAATCTGGTAAATTAAATGTTTATAGTAGCAAGTTCAAAAGATCTGGTGAAGTCTTTTAAATTCAATCAAGAAGAGAGTAGAAAATTGCTTGCAAAATCTATAATATGCGTCGAACTTCCATTTCGTACTATTAAGTATCCTATTTTTTTAATTTTATGAGATCTCTTCAATCGTTGTTTAATGTTATTAGTCGTAAGATAGTAAGAAGTGATTGTATAGTTTGTACCAAGCATAAAGGAAAAATTGCATGATGTATTTAAGAAATTAAATTTTTGAATTAGTTTACTACTGATATTTGGATATCAAATCAGAAAATCGGTTATCTTTCCCTCACTGCACATTATATTAATTTTGAATTTCTTCTGCATAAGAGGATAATTAGTTTCAAGAACTAGCATACCCTCATACAAGTTTTGCAATTGAAGATGCTATTGGAAAGTGTCTTGTTGAATGAGAATTGGATTCTAAAATATGTGCTTTTACTTTAGATAATTATTCCACAAATGATGCTGTAATTAGAAGGATTCAAGATCATTTTGTCATGAAATGTTATTTGATAGAGAGTATAGTCATATTAGATGTTGTGCACATATATTAAACATTATAGTTCAAGATGGAATGAAAATAATTTACGAAGCCATTAAATGCATAAGAAAACTTATTAGATATGTGTCTGCATCTCTATTTTGAATGCAAGGATTTAATGTAATTGCATAATATATGAGACTTCCTATTAAAAAAGGGCTCACTTTGGATGTTGCTACAAGATGGAATTTATTATGAAATGTTGACTGATGCAATTACTTATAAAGATATTTTTAATAGATATGCAAACGAACATTCATGTATATGTCCCACCAATGATGAATGGAAACAAGCTGATGTCATTGTTAAATTTTTAGAAGGCTTTCTAGATGCCACTAAAGTATTTTCTGATTACAAGTATCCCACATTTAATTTTATGTAAAAGAAGTTTAGAGAATTAGGGCCTTATCGAATTCCGGGGCCAGCAAAAGCATAATGCAAGTAGTTGGAGAAGTTTTAGGGGAGTCGAAGGTTCTAATTACTGTTGTCAATATCACCCAGCTCTCGTTGTATCACAAGGATGCGCATACCTTGATTTATAAGGAGCTGCGGTACAATTTGACACTTGCACAACTGGTGAACCCTAGAAGCTATGCTGATTGCAACCATTGGTGCTTGCCTGGCCTTCAGGATACCTGGAATGAACTCTTGTATACTAAACTCTTCTTTCTATGAGAACTTTCTATTCTAATCTTTTTTGTAGACCCTTTTTCCATGATCCTTGAACAATGGGCTTGGAAGCGGGCCTGATTCGGGCTTGAACAATGGGCTCATTTAGGCCTAGATGTGGGTCGGGCCTGATTCGGACTTGGATGCGGGCCGACCCAATCGGGTTCGGGCCGGGTCCGGATTTGGGCTCGGGCTGGGTTCGGGTCATATATTTTTTAAAAAATTCAGGCCTAAGTTCGGACCAAAGTCCGACAAAAAAAATTGGGCCGGGCTCGGGTAGGGGTGTGGCTCGATCCAGCTCGGCCCGATTTCAGTCCTAGTTTTGAGCAACTAGATTAGGATGACACTGAATATTGAGGTCTTGCACTAGTATAGATAGAGATGGTTTGAGGCAGTGCCAGGAGACATGGCCTTAACCCAAATGATATCGAAAACTATATAAATGGTTCAATAATAAAATTCTTTTGATGAAAAGAGCTTGGATGGTGTTGCGATCAATCTCCTATTGCGGGTGATGCCAATGAAGAGCATCTGCAAAAGAAGTCCACTGACTAGAATCATATCCCGTAGAGATCTTCAAATGCTTAAATCAGTAGAGAATGATGAATAATAGATAAATATTTAAAGTGGTAGAGTATCAGTTTAGAAGTATCTTACCAAAGTTGTTCGTTTATCTTTCTTTTATAGATAATCTACTGGTAACCGATTCTAATGGTTAGACACATGAGTTCCGCTTATTCCAGAATTACGTGATCATAAGATGGACGGTTAGCACCCATTAATGATCGTGTATATAGCCATTATACGTCTTTTGCACTGATAGTTCTGATATACCGACTGTATGTTGGTGATCTTAGCATCCCATCGTCAGTCGGCCGTGGCAGTCAGTCATGGCAGTCGATCATGTCAGTCGGCTATGTCAGTTGGTAGTCGGCCGTTTGGCAATCATTGTTCAGTTAGGATGATGCTGCTTTGGCCAGAATGATTTGTTTTGGACATTAGGCAGTCAGCTCTTAGACATTCGGCCATTTTTCATATTTTGTGATATCGATAGAATGTTAGGTGATGAATAGTCGAACCGATGACTCCTGTGATGGCCTTATTTTGACGATCTGACGTCTGTCGCTGATGTAGAGTCGAAAAAGGGGGTCAACCTTAAATCAGGGAGTGCAAACACTCCCAACAGTTGTTATATCTATACAGTAAAAAACTCCATGAGCTAGTGTGGGCTTCCCATTTTCTATATGCTTTCATCAGCTCTTCACATCGAACTATTGGTGATTAGACTTGAGCTTCTTTCCTTAGAAATGACTACTTGTGTGGTGGGGCTCAATGGGTGGAAAGATTGCTCCAAGATCCCAAGACTTCGTAAATACGTGCTCAACTCTTTCATTAAACTATCGTGTCCTTTGTATTTTCATCATGATGTGTAGAATTTAATATGATTTGAAATATAAAAAATTGAGGAATTGATTCTGAGCATGATGAAGGATATCTGATCGTTGTCGTAGGCAA
>KE506925.1:80591-99683 GCA_000441515.1 Elaeis oleifera
TCCTCACTTTATTCACATGGCATGGTCGGTACGGTTCGGTTCACGCCGAACCGGACCGAAATTAAGCATACCGTCCGATTTTGGACGGTATGGAGAGGAACCGGACCGAACCGCCCGGTTCGGTACGGTTCCTGATGTTTCTCGGAAAAAGGTCTGAACCGGACCGTTGAAGCGCCGGTCCGGCTCGGTATACCCCGTACCGGACGGTTCGGACCGGTACAGCGAACCATGCTCCAAAGCATTGTGAGTGAGAGGTTAACATAATTCTGCAGAGATCACACACAATTTGAATATCAGAGGTATTTGTTAGTTAGGAGGTGAGAAACATGAGATGACTATCCAAAAGAAGAAATGTACCCAAGCAATGGACTGATCTAGCATAAAACTTAAATTCAAAATATACCGAATACATCTAAGTACAACAAAATTATTTAGAGTCCAAACTGAAAATTATAAAATTGAAAGCAGGAAGCCTCCGCAACTCAGCAGTAAAATTGTATATTATTTCAAGTTTTAAATATTATGTCAATGTCAGATGTCAATAATGTGTTGAATTCCATTCAGGAGAAAGTGAGGGCTCTTGAATAAAACTGTTAATCTTAACGAAATATTAGGAAAAACATAATCAATATATGGAAGAAAGAAAACAGAATTCACCCTTACCTTGGCAGCAATGCATGTGCCCTCAAAAGCTAATTTGGCCAGGGATAGCACACGATCAGCATGATCAACCAAGACCTGAGAATACCAATTAAGGAAGAATCGACCATAATAGCTATCATAATCTCCTCCATCACAAAAGAATCCAGTTTCATGTGGTTGTGAATTATAAAAGCCTGCATTATCCGGCCCCCTTGCCCAAAAAGAGTGCCCCCTTGCTTCTGCTGCCTTTCTCAGACTCTTCATGAGATACTGATCATAACACTACAAATTTATAATTCTATCAGTGGCCATGTTGAAAAATATATAACAGAAGATAAATAAGTGACTAGTAAATACACGAAAAAATGCCTATGTGCTAAGGAGGCAAACAATGTCGATTTAGATTTTGCCTACAAAATCGCTGTTGCAAAGCACAGATATCAGTCTGACAATAGAATCTGAACTTCAATTGTGGATGCATATTCTACCCTGGCACATTAGGATATATACAAATTCTATCATACAACAGTTCCTTGGGTCCAGAATATCACATGAGTGACCTGTCATTTTCATCTTCTGCTCGAAGAAGACAGGAAGGTATATATTTTGCCTATAATGGCACAGTGATAGCAACCACCATAGTCCTTCCAATCAACTGCTTATAATGCTTACTAAGGGATTGGTCTGGATTTTGACTGCAATCAACTCATCCCAGCTAATAACCAATGCATCAATGTTATGTGACCATAAAGAAGACAATTCAAGTACATCAAATGAATCACATGCCTTCTACATTGAAAGTACTAGTGTTTTGCATAGCTGCATCACAGAATACTCAACTTTCTAGAATTGCAATCATTTGTGAGATATGTAAGAGACAGGTGAAAACCTGATTACCTGGAATTCTCCGATGCCAGGATATCTCCAACCATGCTTTACTGGGTATGATGGATAACGTAGCTCCCCACACGGACCTAATCCAACTTCAATCTCAGAGATAATACCATCTTCAAAAAATTCATCAAACTCTACTCGAAAGCTTCTCATGTAGTCAAAGTAGACCTATAATAAATCCGTGTAAACATAAGGCAAGGGTAATAAATTTACCTAAAACAACTTAAAATACATTTTTCATATAAAAATGAGAAATTACGCATGCAGAAAAGCTTCCCACAACTCAATTATCACTATCTCTAAATATTTCAAAACAATTCCTTCTCAGTTTTCCTTCCCAGGATACCCTCCCTTCAGCCATAAGAGAAATACATATAGAAGTATGTTCTGTGAGTATTTGTTTCCAGTATAGCTTGGATTACAAACCATGAAAAAAAAATGTTTCACCAAAACCACAAGCATAAAAGGAATCCATAATGAGGCCTACCGAAACAAAGCCAAAACATATCAAGAGAGAATGGAACAAAGCAATATAGCATAAGTTTTAAATTCTATTTTGTTACTTAATTTGCACATCCAATTATTCTTAACATGAATTTCATGACCCTGGTTTGCTAGTAGAAGACAAAATCAGCTAACAGGCAATCAGAAAGTTCATCAGTTGGAGCTACTTTCCGAACAAGTTTCATGAAAAACAAATCAGATCTTAAAATATTTTCATTGGACCTTTTTGGAAAGAGCACTGTATTTAAGGCCTTCAAATCCACTAAGACAAACTAAGATTAGAATTTCTTCAATAACATTATTATAAATCCATGAGAGAAACTTTTCTTCCTTACACTATGTTGTCATGCATATGCCTTTGTTACACTGGATTTTCAATTTATAGTAGCTGGTAGATTTTTGACTGACATCCACACTAAAACAAACAAAAAAGAACTCCATCTCAGTAAGGCATTCGAAGAACAGGTATGGCATACCAAGTATATCTGAATAACAGGCTTTATAAATTGTCATTACATACATAAATTTCAATCACCAAACCAAAAAAAAAAACTTACTTCTCAATAAGGCATTCCGAGAACAGGTATAGCATACCAAGTATATCCGAATAACAGGCTTTATAAATTGTCATTACATACATAAATTTCAATCACCAGAATAAGGTTACCCGACACTTGTTCTTTCATGAATCAAGAAAAACAAGCAGCTATACCTCAAGTGCTGTTCGGCCTCTTAATACTCTTTCCTTGTCGATCCCCCATGAAAGGCATTCAGGATTTCGTCTTCCCTCTCTATCTGTGAAAATATCTCCGGACTGCTTCTACCAATTTCTGCTACCCAATGTGGCAAAGGAATACATACATCATCACCAATATTGCCTCCACATTCATGAAATGACATGACCACCTTACAATTGCAAGCATGGATACACCAGCAATTTATCAGAACTTCCAGATAGACAGGTATAACTGAAATAAGAATCCAACCAGAAAACAGAAAGCAATTTGCATTGCTACTAGCAAAAAAAGGGAAATAAAAATTAATGGTTCTTAGAGATTGTGCTTTACATGTAACTCCAAAAGACTACTTCTCTTTCCTTCAGGAAATGGGGGAAATCACAAGAACCAAAGGCTTCAAATTTTGTCTAATCTAAGCCATGCATATACTAGTTCACTGTCGATCCTATCGACCCGATTGAGGATGCAATTTGCCCACTGCCCAGTAGCATATGTAGTAAATATTTAGTTAATAGAGACTCCCACAGAAGTATTGCATGCACTGAAACATGATTATAACTACAATATTCTGCATTAGGATCGATATTAGAGTTTTAGCACCGCTTAGCTTTTGGGTAGATGTTAATTTAGTTGTCAAAGATGAGGTACAACCAAGCAATATGCAGGCAAAGGAGATAAGAAGCCCTAGATAATATATCTGGCATCTCCGCAACACACTGACAATAAGTACTCAGCAAAGGGATTCACATGTTCCTGCATGAAAGATCATTAGACCCGGCATTGCAGTGCATGTGTAGGACTCTCACCTGCAGTTTGAGCTTCAGTTCTCGTACAATCTGAAAAAGCCTCTTGTAACCATTCCAATTGTATTCTTGTGGTGCATGCGCTTCCACTATTCCCCACCAGCAATCAACCATGACACCATCAACATTGACAGATCTTAATATTCTCAACTGCTTTATTAGACTCTCTGGGTCAGCCAACTCACACTTCATGTTGATGACACCAAGCTACCATCACAAAAAGCCAAAACAAAAATCAGAGTGCAAATATTTATGAATAAATATTATTTCCAATATTTAAATCTAATCCTCACAATAAAAGATTAATAAGTAGAATCTTAATCCTGATGTCAGAAGGTAGCAAAAAGAATGATGGAATCTGCAACATAAAATCATAAAAGTCACTCTGTAAAAGCTTTATTAAAACAACTCACAGGGAGCATCACATATACTGGAACATAGGGGTGCCAGCAAAATCATGCTCTGGCATTCTATGAGTTGGAAGTATATCAGCCACCTGAAATCCAAGTACCAAACTATGTAATCAACCAATGATGTCAGCTGCAGCAAAACTGAAGGCAAAAATACAAAGCAACAAACTGTTGAGGTAAAGAACTGTTCAGGTAACTGAAGCAGTTATCATAAGAAAATAGCAAAACCTCATAAAATGAAAATGGTATTATGCTCAGCACCATAATCCCAATGCAGGAGGAAGACCACGATATATGAAATTGAAAGGCCTGATATTGTATACTGCATGTTTGCCATGATCATAGTCGAAGTGTAGGTTTGATGCCAAGAACCAAGCAGCACCTAGTTTCTTGAAGGCCCATGCAGAACCATAGGCTCTAGATACATATGCCCAATCCTTTTTTTCCCATAGAATTACTGTGTTTCCTTACTTTGCCAGAAAGTGTGTAAACTCAAGACTTTAGTGTGATCCATCTAGGTATTGGTTAATGGTTATCGATTAGACCAAAATCCCGACCTATCCATGCAGGGCAGCAGGCATTTTCATTACTTGGAATTACAGTATAGAATAGTAAATGCATTTTTCTTTTTCTATTTCTATGCTAGAAGTAGAACTCATGTATGATGTAGCATTTGTATAAGCTGTGGAAATTAAGTTACCAATGGAAGAGTTAAGAATATTTTGCAGCAGCATGAAAGAATAGTATAGACAATGTTATTAAAGATATTTGTTTACTGATAGTAATTGTAGTACTGTTAATAAAATGTAATAAAAGGCCACACTGTAACAGTATCAAAATTCAAATCAGCACTAATAAAAGACAAAAAGTGACCCAATGCCACAAGTCATTACATCTGTTCCTTTCAGACCTACAACTTAATGATTCTTTTGACATAACTACTTCTGATTTGGAGGTCATGGAATTAAACCCAGACATTGTTAAGAAACTGAAATGCACTAAATATACAATATCAACAGTTATGAGTAAAATAATGGGGAATGATACAGCACCAACTCTAGAAGGTCAAAAGGAATAAATTCAAACTATTTAGCATCAGACTTTAGTTTGACATTGTCATGCATATCAGTGTTATAGGCGTCTACCACTATTAATCAATTATGACCATTGACAGAAGTATTAAGTAATCAGCATCTCGTGTCAACATCCTTACTAGTATCTGTGATTTCTAAATATAAGTATCAGTCACATTCGAGCAATTATATGCATGTTAAAAATACTAAAAAGAGAAAATAACGCTTGTAATTTTGCTTCCATGAAAAGTTATTAAATCAGCTAAAACAGGCAAGGCAACAATAATAATTTGTAAATTTCTAGCATTAGATTAAGTACTATGGTATCGCATTTTACCATCGCTATAAGCAGACCTTGATCCTATATGACATTGAATATTTCAAGCCACAAAAACACCAAAATCTATTGAATAAAGATGGATAGGCATGATCAGATGGCTCAAATCGAGTAGAAATGGGTGTGAGAGTTTATACACCTGCTTGCCGTGAACTCCATCGGTGCAGCTGGCAGCAAGGGGCAAGCTGTCGACCATCCTCTCTCTGTGGCCTCCCATCATGACTGACGTCCGGCACCGGCCATCGTAGGAAGCGGAAGCGGCGGTGGGCGTGAATACTCCCTTCAGGGGGCGGAACTCCGCGGCGCGGAGCCCTCCGGGGGAGACCCCACGAAGCGGCTGGATCTGAGCTGGCGCCACGGAGGATGTCGCCGGTGGGCCCTGGAAAAGACGCGTGGAGACGAAGAAGCCCATTGGGCCTCTCGTTAGCCCAGCTAGCTCAAGTCACAGAGACAACAGAGAATTTGGTCGCGTCCAATGACAAAAAAAAAAATACGGAGAGAGTCGTTATCAGGAAATCGCGAAATGAGGACCTACAGGCTACAGGAGTAGCTAAAATACACGTTAAGTAATTAGTTCCCGTTCTAACCATTGGACGTCTAGGAAGGGGTCAACGGAACGGAACGGAACGGGACGGGACGGGAATCGAGACAATAATTTCGGAAGAGTTTCTAAGCGACTCCAACGGGAAGAGGCCCTTGATACGTGTTTCTGTTACCTTCCACTCACCAATTTTTTGCATTGGCCCAGAAAAATTAATGAAACAAAATAAATACCGAGAGAAAACCGACACGGCCAATGAAGGAATGGAGGGAGAACCGAGGGGAGGGAGGGAAACCTGGGGAGAAGAGGAGGCGGAGCGGGAGGGGAAGGTAGTGCCGTCAGGGAGCACCGCCCAACCAGGCCTCCCTGGCGAGGGCGGCGATGACCTCGTTGATGTCTGCCCGCGCCCGGAGGTTGTAGTTCCCGTGCCGCCGGAGTCCTGACAGGATCCTCGCCGTGATCGCCCGCCGGTGCCGCTCCCTCATCTTCGTCCGCTCCTTCTCCTCCTTTGCCCGTGGCCGCCTCATCACCACCCCTGCATCAGCCCCTCCCCCCTCCGCCATCGATCCTCCCTGGTTGCTCGAAGTACCGGCCTCCCATGTCCTCCCCCGCGGGCTGCGCCACCATCCCCATCACCGCCGCTTCGCGGCTGCCGCTCCCCCTCTCCTCCTCCTCCTCCTCCTCCTCCTCCTCCTCCTTCACCTCCATTTCCATCTCCTCATCGTCCTCCTCCTCGCTGGTCCCTCCAAGCTTCTCCATTTCCTGAGCCATCCCCTCGCGTGACCTCTTTTCTCCGGTGCTACAAGCCCAACTCTTGCTCCCACGCCTTTTCCATTTCTAGGTGCGTCTGGCCTTTCCAGATACAATTCAGATCAAAAGCTTCAATTCCATTTGCCTAGATCGATGCCGAAGACTAAAAATTGAAATTTTAAATAGAGAACAAAGGGTACTAGTTGAGATCTCGCTCCTTTCCTCGAAAGGCACCTCCTCTCCAACGGAATTGGTACCTCCGGCGGCGATTCGAGGCGGCGCTCCGGTCTCCTCCGGCGATCCGGGCGGCCGGCGAGAGGGAGGCCGGATCTGAGTAACTGCTGGCCGGAGGCGGCCCTTCGGCGAGGTTCTGGGCTGAGATTAGGTGGGGTGGGTGGCGCCGGTGGGTTCCTCCGGCGGCGGTCCGGCCGGGTCGTGTGTGGGGTTTGGGATGCGCTAGGGTTTCGCTCGTGTGCGGCCGCGTGTTGGCGTTTATGTTTAGCACGCCTGGGGCGAGGGAGGGAGGTAGGGTGGGGATCGGACGGCCCGGCCTGGGACACGTTCAGCACGTGCGGACGGCATGGATCGATCGCGTGGGGAGTCATGGGCTTTCGTGAGGGTGGGTCACGCTTCCGTGATTCGAGTTCATGCCTTTCGGCCTCCGCACTAACCACGGTAGGGTGGAAGGCGTGGCTCGCACAGGGGTTAATAAATTTATTTATTTAATATATCATAAAAAATGTTTTATAAAAATCTAGTATTTATCGAGATTATGATTTTAGTATTTTATTAGTCAAAGATCCACGTTGCGCAGAATTGGATGTAAAAAATATAAAATAATTTTCTTTATATATGATTGAATTAAAAAATTATATATAAATAATAAAATAATATTTATTAAATTTTCATGATCATTACGTATTTTCAACTATTTATATAAGTAGATTTTAATTATAAGAATATAATAGTATCATACATTAATAACATAATTTAATGTAAAGAGATTTTTTTCAGATGATATAACAAAATTCATTTGAGAAGCTGAATTGGCAATACTCCAATACTCCTTAGTATGATTATATATATATATATATATAATATTAAATAATAGTAATCGATCTTTGGATTTTATATATTATTATAATTATCTACTTTTGATTCAGTATATAGAGTTTGATCATATAAAAAATTAAGCTTGGTGTGCATCAGACGGCTGGGAGATTGGAGTTAAAAGTTTAATTTTTTTGTTGTAAAGCTTAGGATCACAAAATTACATAAAATTAAAAAAATTTTGTGCACATATCTTATTAAATATTATAATTAGCATTGTTGCGTTAAGGCTCTGGGATGAGCTGATGTAGCAGTGGAGGTGCGTAAATCGAGATTATGAGAGATCCGTAAAAGAAGTCCATTTACATCGGAAGAGAGTGTTTCGATAAAAGATCTTCTGATATTTAAGTCAGTTGGAACTTTGAGCACACTTGAAAAAGAAAAATGCCAATTTAGTGAGGTATTTAGATTTTGTTACTTTTTTCAGCTCCCCTTATTATCTTTATATAGAGGAGATGCCAGAGTTTGTTACATCTAGATTTGTAGGTTATTAGGATAGGAGATCCATCTACTAACTAGGTTGTTAGTCATAGACTGTCGATGTGGTCATATTCAGAGAGTTTGTTGGGAGATCCAACTGCTTGCTTATATGGCCCAATAGATCGGTTGGCTGAGGTCGGCCCATAGTCGAAGTGCCGTCCCAATCGTATCCCTCAAGGCAGATCATGGGACCTTGTTCCCTATAGTTGGCAAAATTTTGACCCATAGGTTGGTGGGAGTCCGAATTAGCACTGGTCGGAGGACTTCATTCTTGTCATCTATGAGATGTTGATCCGGAGGTCAGTGGTACCCGATCTAGTGGTCAGACGGAAGTCGATGAGGTCGCTTCATCATGGTGGTCCACGACAGCTTTGATGGTGCACGTTGTCATGGGTCACCTTGGTATTTATGCCAATTTGGGATTTCTGTAGATGAGTCATGAGGATATCTTTAGATGGTATGACTCATAACACTTGCGCCCTACTTTCGAGTCCGTAGTGATCACTTCGAATGAAGAAAGCAGTCTCAGAGCTCGTCTGAGTTAGTGAATCGATAGTGTTAGGCCTCTAAACAAATCATCACGTCATTTCATGGAACTTGCTCCTGATTTGATAGGTTGCTTCATGAATCATGCCTTAATTACTTCGAAGAGATTTGGTGCTTTGCGAATCCTGAAACATTTATGAGGGATGGGCGACTCGAGGTAGATTATTATTTCAGCCTTAAAAGGCTAAGAGTTAACGGTTGCGATTCAATTACTCGAAGATGATTAAATGCCTTGTGTCACTTTGTGTCGCTCCTGAGGGAGTTAATCCTAGGGGAATGCCCTTGGGCCCATCGCAATTTGCCATGTGGTAGGTTGTGAGAAGTTCCAAAGTGTTCCTTGCAGGCTATCCTATTGGAATTTCATGTAGGGCATGTATGTATGTTTAAATTTTTTTTTCTAAATAACATAGTGAAATAGAAGATTAAAACATATTTTAATCTAAATCATGCATACATAAAATATAGAACACAAGGATCTACTTCATATGCTGAAATTGAATACATGCTGAATTTTATGCTGAAATTGAATACATGCTGAATTTTATGCTGAAATTGAATACATACTGATCGAATCATATATCTGTTTCACAATTTATTTCTTCAAATCTAGATCTGGAAGAGAGTAGATTCTTTCTTAGCCATACAAGTATCCGACTTCTATAGGTATCCACTCAAGATTAACCTGGAATAGTCCTCTTTGGTGTTGATCTTTCTTCTCTAAGAACAATCACCCTGCGTGAACGAAGCCTGGATCGCGATCAACTCTTTGATCCTTCCTTGATCTTTTTCTTCTCTTCTTTTTTTGCTCTCTTTTTTTTGATTATGAAGCAACTAAGGTCTGATAACCAATGAGTAAGGAGGATGCCCAAACTCCTTTTGGGCGTAGAGATGGAGGATGCCCAACACCTAGGGCATTGGAACTAGAAGGGAGAAGAGAGGGAGAGGCATGGGGACTTTGTGAGAGGCATGGGGCTACTGAAAATCTGATGATTAGAGCCTTAGAGAAGGCCCCTTTAAATAGGTAAAGGTTTGAATCCTATTCAAATCAAATAACCCCTTAATATATGTCCTATTTGCATTAAGAATCCTTATAGCTTTAGATATTTGACCCCCTTTAGAAGATCCATGAGGTGCTAACTATTGGAGCCTTTTCATCCACTTTTTCACATGCCACATGGGGCTTAAGGGCCTCCCATGTTGGTCCCACACGCCCTCTATCATGTGGGCACATCCAACTTAATCAAATCAAGTGACGCCCCAATGCAAACAATTAAAGAATTTGATTAAGGGTTTGAACCCTTAATGCTTATGATCCAAAATCCTAGACACCTAACAATTGAAGTCCAATGAATCTAATTCATTTAGATTATTGGCAGATAATTAATTCGAATTAATCTTATTAAATAAATAATTTAAGTGTAAAGAGAAAATTGGGTTCAACCATATGCTAACAAGGTTATCCTGAATCTAATAGGATTTCCTAAACCTAATTGAGACTTCATAACCCAATTACTTATTTCAGGTCTAATTCCTTTATTGTTTGATTCCATAAGTTCGATTCTATTTGATAGTGAGACATACCATAATCTCTATCATAGTATCATTGAAACTCTTTTTAATAGATCGAAATGATTCCACTCTAACTTATCAAGAATTATCGATCATGAGTAATCCTAGTGAGCTCTCACAATCCACAAGTGACACCTATCAGTATATAATAGCAACCTAGTAGAACTAAAAAAACCTCAAAGTATAGTTCACATGTGATTCAGTTCCTCTATCGTAAGTCTCGACTAGATGGTAGGTCATGGATAAATCATCAAACCTCATCATCAGTCATATGATAGATTCAATTAGCTCAAGTCTAATTGTAATCCTCATGAAAATTTTTTTCATCAATCACACTTCTATGGTCATAGACTCTCGGACTAAGCCTCTCAAATTTCATAGGACTACTCCTCTCTATCAAGATCGATAGATTCTATCTAGATGCATATCCTACTCCTACAGTAAACCAACTGTCACCAATATTTACTACAAAGACTCATCGAGATCATGTTTATGTATCAGTCAAACTCCAATAGCCACATTATGAGTAATTATACCATCACAGATTAAAGAATTATTTATACAACTACAGTATCAAGATGATCACTGACAATCAAGTAGAAATTCAAGTATTTCTCATATGGTCACGCTCAGTACTAGTTGTTCTCTAACAACTATCCACACTCATCACTTAGTATCTCTATACTGTAGATCAGAGACTCATCTATCCTGAAGGAAGCAATCTGTGTGTCGGTCTATTCGGATCGATCACCGTCCTCATGATGATACTATGACCGAGAGCATTTAAAAATTATATACATACCTCTACTTCTCAATACTTTAAGAATATGCATCGAAATATTAATTCCATAGACGATTCAAGACACATCACTCTTGAATAAAATTAACTTATTCTTTCATTGATCAAATTAATATTTTAAGTATAAAATTGTCCTAGATTTATTACAATGTGTCAGCCGTATTGACTTCTACGACATATATCTAACAATCCCACTTGGACTAAAGCCAATTCGCTACTAATCTAAGTCCCATCTTCTCAAGATGGACTTCCATCTTTGGTTGGCTCAATCATTTGTCAGCGGGTCTGTCATGTTGTCCGTAGAGTCTACTTTTCATACCTCAACATATTCTTTTCGAAATAGTCGCGTTTACCACTGCTGTATATGCTTGAATTTTTGGTGAGATCTTGGCTCCTTAGTAAGAGCTATGGCGCTGTTATCTTTACAGTATATTGTCATAATATCTCATGGTATGACATCTAGTTATGCAACTAACATTAAACTATATTTTATCCTACACATCTACAGTGTACTCAGCTTCAATTGATCGATTGTTTGGAATCTTTTCAATAAACCGAACCAGCATTGCATAAGAATACACTCTGATGTAAACATCTATCATCAGCATCTGTGTATCCTCTCACTCTTAGCTATGACTTTTCTCCAAAGATCAGGAATAACTCCTTAGTTCTTCTCAAATACTTAAGGATATTTTTACAGCAATCCAGCACTCCCAGCATAGATTTGACTGATATCTGCTCGTGATATTCGCAACAATGGCTATATCAGATTGAGTACATAGCATGGCATACTCCTATGCCCAAAAGATAGAGGTTTCCTTTCAGGATTTTCTGTCTTTCAGTATCTCCTCTTTGTATTTTTTTGTGAAAAGACAAGCATCCATTTGGATCTATCTCTATAAACCTTAATTTCAAGAATGTAGGATGCTTCCTCTAGGTCTTTCACGAAGAATTCTTTGGACAACCATCTTTTAACCGAGGTCAGTATGGGAATATCATTCCCCATAAGAAGAATATCATCCACATACAATATAAGGAATGTTATTACACTCCTATTGATCTTTTTGTATATACAAGATTCCTCTTTATTCTTGATGAACTAAACGATTTGATCGCATCATCAAAATAAAGATTTCAACTCCAAGAAGTTTTTTTAATCCGTATATGGACCTTTACAGCTTGGAGACTCGATGATCACTATCACCGGATGTGAAACCCAAATGCTCCTCTATATAGATATCTTCCTTAAGATATCCATACAGGAAGACAGTTTTCACATCCATTTGTTAGATTTCATAATCTTAATAAGCTGCAACAGTAAGCAGAGTGTGGATGGATTTCAACATGACTACGGACGAGAAGATTTCCTAATAATTAATACCTTTACGCTAACTATAATCTTTTTATCACGAGTCTAGCTTTATAGGTCTCCACCTTACCATCAGCATCTATTCTTTTTTGTAGATCCATTTACACTCAATGGGTATTATATACCCTCGGGTGGATCCACTAAGGTCCATACTTGGTTCAAGTACATTGAGTCAATTTCTGACTTTATTACATCTAATCATTTCTCAGAATCGATGTTAGACATCACCTCATCAAAGGTATTAGGATCTTCACCATGATCTTTATCTCCCATAAGAAATATTTCTTTACTTCCTTCATAAGCATACCCATGTATCTTTTAGGAGGATGGGAGACTCTACTAGATCTACGAGATGGTGGAGGAACATCAACTACTAGCTCATGAATAATGGGTTCTTGAGGATCCATGGCTTTTTACTTTTCAGAGATCTTCTCTTCAAGCTCAACTTACCTCCCATTGCTACCATCCTGGATAAACTATTTTTTTAGGAATATAGCATTCCAACTCACAATCACATTATGATCTTATAGAAAGTAGAAGTAGTATCCCATTGATTCTTTTGGATATCTAATAAATAAGCTATTATAGATCTATTCTCTAATTTATCAGCTATCTGTCTCTTGATATAGGCTAGACATCCTCAAGTCTTAAGATAACCTAGACTCAATTTCTTACTGTGCCATATCTCATATGGTGTGATAGGAATGGATTTTGATGGAACTCTATTCAATAAATGAATTATAGTTAATAAGATATGTCTCCAAAGATATATAAATAAATCAGTGAAGCTCATCATGGATCTGACCATATCTAATAGGATCCTATTCCTCTTTTCGAATATCCCATGGAGCTGAGGTGTTCCAGCAGGAGTCCATTGAGAGACTATGCTGTTGTCCTTAAGATATCTCAAAATTTTCAACTAAGATATTTACCTCCTCAATCAGATCAAAAACCTTAATAGATTTTTTGTTATTTTCTTCTTCGTTCCTAAATTTTTTGAACTTTTTAAAGACTTCAGACTTATATTTCATTAGATATACATATCTGTATCATGACAAATCATCGATAAAGGTGATGAAGTAGCTATAACCATCTCTAGTCTGCATATCAAATGGTCCACACACATCAATATGTACCAAAGCAAATAACTCGATGGCTCTTTTTCTATGTCCTACAAAAGATAACTTGATTATTTTTTTGAAGGTAAGATTCACAAGCCGGATATGACTCTGAATCAAAAGAGCCAAAGATCCCATCTTTTTCGATTTGTTTATCCTGCCCTCTCCAATAGGCCTAGTCTATGATGTCACAAGTACTTTTGATTAATTTTATCTCTAGATCTTTTTTGACCTACGGCACTCACTACTTGCTCGTTTAAATTCACATTCGTATCAATATATAAGTGATAAAGACTGTCAATTAAAAGACCACGTATAATCAATTTATTTCATAAATAAATAAATAAAATCTTTATTGAAATTAAATTAAAACCATCCTGTGCTAGCATAGATATAAAAATCAAATTCTGACTAGCTACAAGAATAAAATAACAGTCTTTAAAATCTAATCTAAATCCTGAAGGTAATCGAAGAGGATAAGTGCCAACAACTTCTACAGTAATTTTTGCTCTATTGCCAATCCGAAGGATCATGTCATCTTTCCTCAATCTCCTACTTTCTATTAGACCCTGCATTGAAGTACATATATGAGCACTCGAACTAGAGTTCAATATCCAATTAGAAGTAGAAGAAACTGTAAGGTTAGATTCAATTACGAGCATATCTTCTGAAGGTTTGTCATCCTTTTTATCTTTAGGCTCTCCAGATAGAGTGGATAATTTCTTCTCCAATAGCCTTTAGCATCATAGTGGAAATACTTTCTTTTGTTTTAGCCTTTTTGAAACGTCCTTCTTTGGTTTGCTCTATTTTTCTGCTTCTTTATGGATTTATTCTTTTCTTTTAATTAGACTTTCTCTTGGATAAAGAAGTCGCTCCACAGTAAGAACAGTGCCCTTTGAACTCTTCAAGGTTTCCTCAGTAGCGACCAACATGTTGACCAGTTCGGATATAGTGCAACCTAGTTTGTTCATATGAGAATTTATAATAAATTGACTATATGAACTCGTAAGGGATTGAAGGATCAAATCCATCAGTAGTTCTTTTGCATATCAAGTCTGAGCTTCTCAAGCTCCTCAATATTCTTGATCACTGTCATACAGTGCTCATGGACTGACTGCTTTTCACGCATTGTCAGATTGAAGAGTCTTTTGGATACTTTAAAGTATGCTGTGCGGCTCTGCTCACCATACAACTCTTGTAGATGAGTGATCATAGCCCTAGTAGTGGACATATGCTCATACTAGCTCTGTAACTCATTTGACATGGAAGCCAGCACATAGCACTTAATCTGACTATCTTCATCCGTCCATCTTTCATATGCTATTTTTTGCTCAGTAGTATGATGGTTTGGTAACACTAGGGGTTCCTAGTCAAGTACATGGTCTAATTTTTTAGAAGTTAGGACAATCCTGAGGTTTTTAAGTCAGTCTTTAAAATTAATTCTGATCAAATGGTTGGATTCAAAGATGTAGGCTAGAGGATTTGAAGCTGACATGGTTTAACTGTGAGAGTAGAGATTCAAGTTAGACTTTTATATTTTAAATTTATATATGCTCTACGAGTATTAAGAAGCAAACAATGACACCTACTATTTTTCGGATCCCTCCACTCTTTGGATGGGAAGCGAAAACCCTAACACGACAACTAAATTTCTAAAGGGTATTGCGGTTCCACCGATGCCATGTACCTCACCTAACAGTTATTGGTAACATGCATATCGATGCGTGGATAACTCTTTGCCCAGATACTTTTCTAAACATATTATAGTGATTTGCTCTTTAAGTTATGTGGGCTCACCTAACAGTTATTGACCACACTCCTTAGTTAAATCCGACCCACCATTCACAAGCAAGTGCAAAGTCGTCATTGAGTCCCTCACCTAATAGTTATTGGGCCCAACCCCATTCTTATCTTGGAGCAACTCTTTGCTAATAGAGTGGTAGTGTGTTCTTGGTGTAGTTAAACCATTGTGACTAGACGAGAATAATCAACACCAGTACCACATCCGTACATCTACAACGGTAGAAGACTTATGAACTTAATATTTATGGAAAGATTTAGGTTTAGGTCTCATCTAATCAGTCATCATATGATCGATCTAATTGGCATGGGCTAAACCAAACCAGCAGATAATCTTATTTAAGACTCAATCTTTCAAATTGACCAAGTGAAGATCAGTGGAGGTCCCTGTTGGATGTATGCCCTAGAAGTCAATCTTGACTGATGCATATCATATCTTTGGGATATGGTTTTATACTTATTGGGCATTTATGCTACCATTCATATTTATGTGTCTATGAATCATCTAAGGGATTAATAAAATGATAACACATATTCTCAAAGAGTTGAAAATTTGAGATATGTGTCATGATGGTTGATTCCTAAATTGCTCCGATCATAGGATCATCATGGAGATGGTGATTGATCCGGATAGATCAATGTACGGATCACTTCTTTCAGACAGATAGGTCTTGAGTCTGCAGTGTAGTGACACTGGAGCGAGAGTATAGGTGGTTGTTAGAGAATAACTAGTACTGAACATGACTAATACGAGAAGTCACATGGATGTCTGCTCACTCGTTAGTGATTTTCTCAATGCTGCAGTTGTATGACTGATCCTTGACCTGAGATGGCACTACTGCTCGTAGTGAGATTGCTGGAGTTTGACTGACACATCAACATGGATCTTAATGAGCCCTTGTAGTAGATGTTGGCGACAGTTGGTCCACTATAGGAGTAAGGTGTATCAAGATGGGATCTATCGATCCTAACAAAAGAAGTAGTCCTATAGGATTTAAGAGGTTGAGTCCTTAAGTCTATGGCCATAACAATGTGATTGATGAAAAAAAATTTTATAGAATCATATATGGACTCAAGCTGATTGAATTTATCATATGACCGATGATGAGGTTTGACGATTCATTCATGATCTGCCATTCGATCGGGACTCACGATAGAGAGATTGTATCATACGTTAACTGCACCTAGAGGTTCATCATCTTTATTCTGCTGGATTGCCACTACATACTGCTAGGTGTCACTGATGGATTGTGAGACTCACGAGCATCATCTTGATGATCGATGATCCTTGATGGGCAGAGTTAGAACTGTTCCAATCCATTGCAAAGAGTTTTAATGATATTATGATAGAGATCATAATATATGTTACTACCAGACAGAATAGAACCTATGGGGTCACACAAAAAAAAGCTTTGACTGATCAGATGGTTGAATTACGATTATGAATTGTAACAGGATTTGATTATCACTTTGATTGATGATTGATCCAATGCAAAAGTTGCATTAAGTAACTCGCTAAAGAGTTAGGGAGTTAAAGGAGAATTAATTAGCAATTAGATTGCTAAGTGACTCAATTTGATTGAGCTATGGGACTTGCATAAAGTCTAATTAAATTAGATTTAATTTGACTGGACATGGATTTGATTTGATCAAACCTGATTGGATTATAAGATAATCTAAATTGTATGGGAGATTAATTCCTATTTGAATTAAGATTTGGGTTTGTCTCAATTTCTAATTAGATTAGGATGTATGAGTTCCTATTTGGACTAAAAATTCTCATTTTCATGGGTGCATCAAATCCTAATTGAATTAGGATTAAATTGAGTTTGACTCAAGCACCAAGTAAGAGTCCAAAAAGACTAGGACTCCTTCTCCAATTAGGTGACATCTAATCTAAATAATTTGGGCTCCAAATTAGATTTAGTTTCCATCTATTTGGATCTAATATGGTCCTAATATAATTAGGATTGATTAAAATTTATTTGATTTAAACAGCCACCTAATCTAAGAGTCCGATGAGATTGAAAGACCTCCTTTTCATGTGCCAAATTTAAACCAGCTTGCATGCCAATTTTTCCCACATCCCATCTTCTTCTTTAGCATATAATAAACCTTCTTAAACTCCTTATTCACCATGAGAAATCTGGGCGGAAAAGGATTGGTATGGGTGGCACAAAATAAGTGAGAGTCCTACTTGAATTGGACTCTTGTTCCTATCCAATCTCGAACTCTATCTCTTCCCTATTTAAACACCACCATATGGGATGTGTAAGACAAGATGTGGATAAGTTTTGGATGTCTAAAGGAGAGCTTTGTGCATGAAAAATCAAAGGAGAAAGATAGGGACGGTATGAAGATGGCGGGCGTGAGGTATGGTTGCTTGATCTCTTCTTTCTTACACAATCAATAGTTAGTTGTTAGGACAATCTCCTCTCTCTTTTTTGTCCATGTTTGGATATGGATGTCTCCTCTTTTCTTTGTTCAAAAGTTAGATAAAATTCTTACATCTCTATTGTAAAGATTTGGTGTATGGATTTTAGGAAGAAAAGAGAAGAAAAGATTTTCTCATGATCTCTAGCATAGAGATCAAGATCCTTCTATCATCTTCTTCTTCTCTAAGAGTGTCTTGAGAGAAAAAATTTTCAACGGTCAAGATGTAATCTTTGTAAGGGAGCTAGCACCCCGATGAGATCAAAAAACTTCTTATCAGATCAGAATCTCGTGTAGATACCCGTAGAGATCGGACGCTTGTGCGGCTACAAGGGATCTTTGGAAGACATCCATAATCATCAGTTCGCGTTGAAGATTGATCCATGCCAAGGTATATTTTATTTATTTATTTTATTTAATTTCTATATCTAAATCTTATCTCACATATGATGATCCTATTTATGGTTTGAAGATATGATCTTATGCATGCTTAGATTAAATTAGATTTAATCTAAAAATTTAAATTTTGCTACATACTTATTTTGAAAATTTTACATGCATGAAACTATAAAATTCTAATAGTGATATCAGAGCTACGTCATATGCATAAGATTAGGATTTAGATCTAAAATCTGTAGAGAAAAATTTCAAATCTGAAAGGTTTTGATGTCGTTCTGATATAAGGTTGCCCTAGCATAACTTGTTATGCTGTATGGTTGTCCTAGAATAATGTTAAAATTTTAATTAAATTAAAATTTTAGATATAATTTTTTCATCATATGTATGATATATATTTTGTTATTTAGATCTGAAAAGAATTTTGAGATCTATTTTGATTCATATATATGATAAATGAAAGTATGTTTAGGGCTGAAATTTGTTTCTATGATCTGAACTTGTTTATGTATATGATATATATTTGTATGTATGATTTGAAATTATTTCGAGATCAAAATTTACTTTTCATGTAAAAAATTTAGATCTAAAAATTTTGATTTAAGATCTGAAATTAGTGTTTGTGCATGAGGGATTGGTCATGGGTAGATCAAATTAGGTTATGTAATTGGATTACATCAAAGAATTTTTGATTTGATCATATTGGGTCTAAATCGATTTAGTTGTTGATCAAACCGAGTCAAGTATTGATTAAGATGAGGTCAATAGAGCTTAAAACTAT
>KE506927.1:51741-62070 GCA_000441515.1 Elaeis oleifera
GCAAGGATGCTATCCTCAATTCGCTATCGAATCCTACCTACCCTTCTTGAATCATTATAGAATGATCAAGTCTGTAGTGAACTATCATGATTTGCTAGGATTGCTGTAGATGTTCGAGAAGGAGCATTAGCTCTAGAAGAATCGGTGCATGTAGTGGGAGGTTCGTCTGCAAGTCATTGATCCTCTAAGAGAGAAAAAAGAAGAAGATGCAAAAAAATCATGCCACCGATCCCAAGCCAAAGTAGAGCAAAAAGTTGAAAATCGATAAGAGCCAGACAGAATGCTTCTTTTGTAAAAAGCTGGGTCATTAGAAAAGAATTATCTGACTTATATAGTTTTCTTGATCCAAACAGGCCTAAGAATAAGAGAATCAAGCAATCGGTTGCTTCGCAAGGTACTTATATGATAACTTCTTGTAATTTCTCTATTTATGATACTACTATCTGAGTATTAGATACTGAAAGTCTGATTAATATTTGTAATTCATTGCAGAGACTACAGGTTAGTAGGAGATTTAGAGAAGGTGAGTGGTTCCTAAATGTTGAAGATGGAAGCCTAGTTCTAATTCTAGCTTTAAGAACTATGCAGTTTGTTTTCGAGTCTAATAGTGTTATGTTAGATGAGTGTCATTATTATCCTTCTTTTTAATGAATATCATCTCTGTAAGCTTTTTGGCCAAATTTGATTTCAAGTTTTAATAATAATAATTTTATGATATCATTGTGAATGATACTACAATTATGTGTAGACAATTAAAGCATGGCATATATATATTATCACAGCATGTTGGTGTAATGTACATATCAAACAAACATCCTAGGATAGATAATGTCAGTGATTTCTATCTTTGGCATTGTAGACTAGATCACATGAACAAGAACAGGATAGACAGGTTAATCAAGGAGGGTGTCCTTGAAATTAATGATTTGAATCATTACTGACTTGTGAATCTTATCTATTTAGTAAAATGACCAAGTTACCTTTTAAGAAAAAGATGAATGAGCCAGTGATGTTTTAAATCAATACATAGTGATGTATGTAGACCCATGAACGTAGCTGTCAAGAGGAGGATACTATTACTTCATTATATTTACAAACGATCTATTGAGGTATGGATCCGTCTACCTTATGAAGTACCAATCTGAATCATTTGAAATGTTCAAACGATTCTATAGTGAAGTAAAAAAATAGACTAAAAAGAGTATAAAAACTCTTCGATTAGACTGAGGAGATGAATACCCCATCAGTGATTTTTTGACATATCTAGAGGAGAATGAGATTCTCTCTCAGTGGACCTCTCCTGAAACACCACAACATAATGGGATGTCTGAAAGGAGGTTTGCTAATCTACCAATCTCTTTATGGGGATACGCTCTTGATGAATTCTGTTAGACATGGTTCGATCTATAATGAGATTTGCTAATCTATCAATCTCTTTATGGAGATACACTCTTGAAATTGCCTGCTATATTTTAACAAAGTTTCGAGTAAGTCTGTCGACAAAACTGCATATGAGATGTAGACAGGGCATAGGCCGGTGCTCTCACACCTTCGAGTTTGGGAGTGTCCAGCTTATATCAAATATTTAAAGACAGATAAGCTTAGACCAAAGTTTGATAAGTGCTTATTCATAGGGTACTCAAAGAAAATTAAAAGGTACTACGTCTATCTTGCTGAAGAACAAAAGATGTTCATCAGCAATAGGACAGTCTTTTTGAAAAAGGAGTTCTTTGGAGAAGGAACTAATGCTAGCAAAATTGAACTTAGTAAAGTTCAAGAGGTAGAAGAACTGGCACACACAGAATTATATTTGATTGAAAAATCAAATTCAAAGTCTATAGAGGTACCATTAAGGAGATCTGATAAAGTACAGCATCAGTCAAATAGATACTATGATTTCTTGATCTGAGATGGTAATCCTATCGAATTAGATGAGAACAATGAGGATCCGATCACCTATATGAAAGCCATGCAAAGGCCCGACTTTCAGAGTGGTTTGAGGCCATGAAATCCAAGATGGAGTCCATAGAGATGAATAGTATATGGACCCTAGTTGATCCACTTAAAGGAATAAAATCCATAATGTGTAAGTGGATTTTTAAAAGGAAAGAGGAAAGCACGAAAAGGTGGAGATCTATAAAGCCCGTCTAGTTACCAAAGATTACCGTCAGTGTTATGGTATTGACTATAACTAGACACTCTCACCTGTGGCAATGCTCAAGTCCATCTAGATTATGCTTGCAATAGCAACAGACTTAGATTATGAGATCTAACAAATGGATGTCAAAATTATTTCCTAAATGGAGAGATGGAAGAAGAGGTGTATATAATACAATCTAAAAGGTTCACATTCATAGACGAATCTAAGGTGTGCAAACTAAATAGGTCTATCTATGGACTTAAGTAGGTATTTAAGAGTTGGAACATGCATTTTGATAAGGTGATCAAACGTATGACTTCGTTAAGAATGGAGAAAAATCTTGCATCTACAAATAGGCTAATGATTCTATAGTCATCTTCTTTGTATTGTATGTAGATGACATACTATTAATAGAAAATAATATCTCAGCTTTGCAGAGTATGAAACTGTGGATCTCATCACAGTTCTCCATGAAGGATTTGGGAGAAGCATCCTACATCCTAGGGATGAAGATCTATAGAGATAGATGTAGAAGGTTATCTGGATTATCCCAATCCACATACATCGATACCATGTTGAAATGGTTCAACATGGAGAATTTCAAGAAAAGCTATCTTTCGATAGGTCATGAATTACTCTTTTCAAGAAAGATTGTCCGATAACTCTTCAAGAGAGAGAGCATATGAGTAGGATCCTATATGCTTCAACAGTGGGGTCTATCATGTATATCATGATGTGTATGAGATCGGATGTAGTATATTCACTAGGGATAGTGAGTAATATCAGTCTGATCTAGATAAAACTATTAGAAGGTTGTGAAGATAATCCTTAAATATTTGAGAAATACTAAAGACTAATGGCTTATCTATGAGGATACGGACTTAAAACTTATGGAATATACTGATTTAATTTTCAGTCAGACCATGATGACAGTAGAAGCATGTCAGACTATGTATTTATCTTGAATGAAGGAATAATATGCTGGAAGAGTTTTAAGCAACATACTGTAGCCGATTCTGTATACGAAGCAAAATACATTGCTGCATCTGATGTTGCAAAAGAAGTAGTGTGGTTGTAGAAGTTCATCACCGACCTTAGAGTTACACCCTCTATTGATGGTCCTATTCTGCTGTATTGTGACAGTACTGAAGCCATAGCTCAAGCGAAAAAATCAAAATCACACCAGCGTACTAAGCACATTCTGCATCACTATCATCTTGTATGAGAGATCGTGGATCGAGGTGACATCGAGCTTCAGAAGATCGATGAAAAGAAGAATATAGCCAATCCCTTTACTAAAGCTCTCAGGATCAAAGAGTTCGATGATCATAAGTGGAAGATGGGTATAAGTACTACCCAATTGACTTTAGTTCAAGTGAGAGTTGTTGAAAAATATATCCTAAAGCCAGTCATTTGGACGATTGTGCTCATTTTGTAATATGTATATGAATTATTAATTAATAAATAAAAATTATTTGGCATCATTCATCATAAAGTTACATCTTCCTTGCTAGAACTCATATTGTGATGAAGTCCTTAGAACTATAAAGTAATCGATATAGGAAGATTTATCGTATAGTTCTTAAATATGTTCGTAACCAAATGATATGTCATTAATGAATGATGATGTTTATTGAGTGAAGATCATTGTATGCCATATAGATTGGTTATCCTCTTAACCAAGGAGTGTGGAGACACTCGTATGGCATACAGGTGAGATGTAAAAGTACATCATCACTGAACAAGTGACTCACCTGCTGAGCACTCTACTGTCAAAAGCAGCTCACGAAGCGTATGGATATAAGTATCTCTCAGACCTGAGATCACTATAATGATTTGTAAGTAACTCACTATGCTTTGATGCCAGACTATCTGCATTTCTAATGCAGTGATGAAAGGCTACTGGGTATAGTCAAGTACTTGCGAAGACTGTGTGTGGATTAAGATGGAATTGATCTCTCTGAATTATAAAAACCGATGCATCACTATATTTAATTTAGTAAAATCTTGACCAGGATAATCTATGTAATGGATTTGAAAGATTGAAATACAATGTGGATGATCCTTCAAGATTGATAGTTTAACCCTAAACCGTCCTAGAGCATTCAGGATCAAAGGGATGAATTATACGATAACCATATGCATAGATTCTTGAATATTGTCTTACGATAATTTGATCTATCTAGTTATCGAGAACCATTGCTAGATGGTCACTTCGATTAGTACAGAAAATGATTCCTGTACTACCTACTTAGTGTTCGAACATACATAGTCATACACAAAGTCAAGCAATGTAGGAAAGAATTGATCTAATTCTATATGTTCAATTTGAAAGTATATAACTTAATTGAATAGATATATTAATTTAATTGAGAATTAAGTTATGGGTCATATGGGATTAAACAGTTGATTATGTCTAGCTAGCACTAGATATGAGGTTCAGATTTCGATTTCGAGGATGGATAAGATTTGAACTTTGATCCAAGAAATCTATGAGAGATTAAATTTAAGTGCTAATTAATTTCAAATTAGATCTAATTTAATTAGACTTAATTAGATGAAAAATTAATTAGACTTGATCCTAAATCCTAAATAGTTTGGGATTGATAGTCTATTTGAAATTTGTTCAAATCAAGATCGAATTGAATTCGAATTGACTCATATTTGGATTAGATCCTTAGAGTCTACTTTTACTGGATTCTCTCTTCTCATAGCCAACCAAGAGGTGGTGGGGTGCTGGTTGTTGCCGCCCCACACTTAGGTGTAGGCATGGGTGCATGAGAGTGCCTAGTTAGGCACCAATCTTTTCTCTCTCAGGACTCCGTCTTTGATAAGTTATGGATTAATTCAAAGTCTGTTTGAATTAGGAATCCTAATCTTATGGGTCATAAAAAATCATCTATAAATAGAGAAGACCTCTAACTATCATGATATAATAATTAGATTGTGTGCTAAGGTGAGAAAGAGAGAGAGAGGAGGCGTGAAGGTAGAGTGGGCATCACACTCTCCTTGGCGTGGTTCCCTTTGGGCATCCCATCTTCCCACGGCATGAAGGCTTCTTGGGCATCCCCTCTTGTTGATGTGAGGCATCACACGAGAGACTTTCTCCCTTCTCTTGTTGCCTTATGAAGGTATTTCAATCTGAGGCTTCATCCCACTTTCCTACAAAGTTTGACGTGCATGTGAAGTAGAGAGTTTGTAGATTGAAACCTATGTGAGGCTTTGGATTTAGAATCGTTGAGATTTATTTTAAATTTCACTGTATGTCAGGTAAAAATCTGATCTTTATTAAGTTGTTACAAAAAATTTTTAGATGCAACCCTGGCTATCCACTGCGTTTATCCGAAGAAATAGGTTCTTTCCTTCAGCTGAGTACACCGCAGATGTGTAAGATAAAATCTGATTTTAATGTTAGTTGCAGAACTGAATATCATACCATTAGATGCTATGACAATATACTGCAAAGACAACGGCACCATAGCCTTCATTAAGGAGCCTAGGTTTCATTAGAAATCCAAGCACATAGAGCAGCAATATATGCGACTACCTCAAAAAAAAGTATGTCGAGGTACGAAGAGTAGACTCCATGGATAACGTGGCAGATCCATTAGTAAAGCAATTGAGCCAGTCTAAGATGAAAGTCTATCTTGGGAAAATGGGACCTAGATTAATGGCTAATTGGCTTTAGTTCAAGTAGGAGATTGTTAGATGTATATTCTAAAAGCCAATCTGACTGACATATTATAATAAATCTAAGACATAATTTTATACTTAGTGTATTGATTTGATCAATTAAAGGGCAAGTCTAATTTTATTTAAGAGTGATGTGTCTTTGAATCGTCCATGGAATTAATACTTCGATACATATTCTTAAGGTGTTGAGAATTAGAGGCATATATAATTAATTTCTAAATACTTCTGACCATAGTATTATCATGAGAACGATGATCGATCAGATAGACTAATGCACAGATCGCTTTCTTCTGGATAGATGAGTCTCTGGTCTACCGTGTAAAGATACTGAGCAATGAGTGTGGATAGTTGTTAGAGAATAACTAGTACTGAGCGTGATCATACGAGAGATCACTTAGATTTTTAATCAATCATCAGTGATTGTCTAGATGCTATAGTTATGTGAATGGTCCTTTGACCTGTGATGGTATGACTACTCGCAGTGAGGCTGTTGGAGTTTGACTGACACATAAACATGGCCTTATTCAGATCTTATAGTGGATGTTGGCGACAGTTGGTCCACTGTAAGAGTAGAATGCGTATCTAGATGGAATCTATCGATCTTGATAGAGAGAAGTAATCCTATAAAATTTGAGAGGCTAAGTTTGAGAGTCTGTGGTCACAATAGTATGATTGATGGAAAGAATTTTCATAAGGATCACAATTGGACTTGAGCTACTCAAATTTATCATATGACTGATGATGAAGTTTGATGATTTATTTATGACCTGCCATCTAGTTCGGACTCACGATAGAGGGACTGAATCACATGTGATTTACATCTTGAGATTTTTTTCTGATTCTACTAGGTTGCCACTACATACTGCTAGGTGTCACTGGTAGATTGTGAGAGCTCACTAGGGTTGCTCAGGATCGACCATCCTTGATGAGTTAGAATGAAATCATTCCGATCCATTGCAAAGAGTTTTAATGATACTATGATAGAGATTATTGTATATCTCACTAACAGATAGAATTGAATCTATGAAGTCACATAACAAAGGGATTAGATCTGGAATAAGCAATTGGGCTTATGAAATCTCAATTGGATTTAAAAAAACCCTATTGGGTTCAGGATAACTTTGCTAGCACATGGTTGAACCCAATTTTCTCTTTGCACTTGAATACTTATTTGATAAGATTAATTCGAATTAATTACCTATTAATAACCTTAATAAATTAGATTTGTTGGACTCCAATTGTTGGATGCCTAAGATTTTGGATTATATGAATTAAGGATTCCAACCCTTTATCAATTTTCTTAATTGTTAGTATGAGGTGCCACTTGATTTGATCAAGTTGGGCATGCCCACCTTAAAGAGGGCATGTGGGACCAGCATAGGGCATCCCCTAGGCCCCATGTGGCATGTGAAAAAGTGGGTGTAAAGGCTTCAAAAGGTGGCACCTAATAGATCTCCTAAAGGGGGTCAAACATCTAAGGCTACAAGTATTTCTAATGCAAGTTAGGACTTGTATTAAGGGGCTATTCGATTTTGAATAGGATTCAAACATTTTGCCTATTTAAAGGGGCCTTCTCTAAGGCTCTTTATATCAGATTTCTAGCAGCCTACGCCTCCCGTAAGATCCCTCTATGCCTCCCTCTCTTCTCCCCTTTGGATCCAATGCCCAAAGGAGTTGGGCGTCCTCCATCTCCATGCCTAAGAGGAGCTTGGGCATCCTCTTTCTTTACTGATTTTCAGATCTTGGTTGTTTCATAATCAAGAAAGAAGAACAAGGGAAGAAGAGAAAAAAAAGATCAAGGAAAGGATCAAAGAGTTGATCACGATCCAAGCTTGGTTCAGATTCGCAGGGTGATTATTCTTAGAGAAAAAGATCAATACTGTTGGGTATAAAATACTTCCAATCGAAGTTCGTAAGAAGCCGACCCTCCCGGGACTCTTCTGACTTCCGACTTTGTGTGACATCTTTTCGGACTTCTCCAGCGGCCGAGCTTCCATAATGTTCCTAAGTCCCACTGACGGACGAACTACCACAACGCCTTCTACGAATGCCAACCGAACTCCTCCATTGGACGAACTCCTACTATACCCTCTGGTCTTCTCTAAGGATAAGCTCTTTCTGTCGCCTACCGGACTGCTCTAAACACTCTCCGAGCTCCGTTATCGGCCGACCTTTTATAGTGATCGATCGTTCTCCAAATCTCTTCCCAACTTTTTTCGACCACGATCGACTCTAATCCGAACTTTCTCCGGACTTCGTCAACGGCCGAACTTCCCCAATGGCAGATTTTTACGGCGACCGAACTCCATCCATATTTTTACGACGATCGACCGCCTTCTGGATTTCATTCGAACTCCTGCGAGAGCCAGACCTCTATCCCAAATTTTTATTGCAGGTGGGCTTCATCCGAACCCCTACGAGGGCCAGGATCCACCAGCAAGATCTTTACTCTGAGCTTCTACTACAAGCGGTCTACTCCGAGCTTCTACTACGAGCGGTCCACGTCAGATCTCTAGTGTAATCGAATTCCATCCAAGCTTCTACTGTAAATGAATTCTTTTCAAACTTCTGTTGCAGGCGGACTTCAGCCGAGCTTCTTTAATAAGCGGTTCCCATCTGGACTTCTACAAGAATCAGACTCCGACTGAACTTCTGTAGCAGATAGATTTCGGACGAATTTCTACAACAGACGGGCTCCAGCAGCTAGACTTCTCCAACGGCCAACCGCCTCCGGTGTCTGTCGTACCTCTCCAGCCATCAACCTCCAATGGTGTCAGCCGGACTTCAACAACGTCGATCGGATTTTCACAGGATCCTCCAGACTCCTCCGACGGATGAACCTCCCAATGCCATCCGAAGTCTACTGCCGGACGATCTTCTGTCGGATTCCTCATGAAATCAGACTCCATCAACGGAGAGTCTCCATTCGAGCTTCTACAGTGGATGACTTCCGCCTGCAGCATCAGCGCTCAAGGCATCCAACAATAATGGGCTCGTCAACAACCTCAGAAACATCTGAGCTTCTCCTGGGTTGTTGAGACAGAGAGCCATTCCGCTCCATCAGACATCCCAGTCGAGCTTCAACCGACAGGCCCAAACTCTCTGGCAAGTCACGATAATGGCCACTAGCCCGTTCCACTTTCTGTAACGGATTCCATGCGGCTCCACCACTTTCTGGCAAGTCACGACAATGGACATCACTCCATTCTCCATAATAGACTCCACGTGGCTCTGAACGGTGCCTGATGCCACTACTCTCCGTAACAAACTCCTCGTGGCCCCGAACAGCCCACTATCAGATAGTTACAGACGTCGCTGTCAATCAGTTATGCTCTCCGTCTATAAAAAGGGACCCCCAAATACGTTCTTCTCTAAGCTCAAAATTCTATCTCGAAACTCTGCTAAAATTTTCATTCGAGCACTCCATTTTTGTTGAGGTAGAGTACTGACTTGAGCATCGGAGGGTCTTGCCGGAGCACCCCAACTCCGGTTTAGACTTTCTTTGCAGGTCTCGACGGTGACCGCAGCTCCCTCGACTCCAGCTTCTCCGACGCAAGCGGGATTTTGCACCAACAGGATTGGCGCTAGAGGAAGGACATGTGTCTTTGCGGTACCCTTATTCTTAAAGGAGTGCTCAACGGGACCGTCTCCGATCATCCTCTTTGACATCTTCTTCTTCGGTCTCCTGCCAGATCTTCACCTGATGCCTCCTCGAAAGGCATCCACCAGACGATCCACGGCCTCCGTGGCGAGATCTCAGCGAGCTCCACAAGCTCTGGCCTCATCTTCGATTTCTCAGGCTCCTCTTCCTCTGGCAACAGCGGTCGGCATGGAGCAGCCCGAAGATCGGTCTCTGATCGGATTCATCAGCACCATCTCTGGGGGACCCCGGCAGGGAGCTACCGGTGGATCGATCGGACCACCCAAGCGGCAAAAGACTGAAGAATCTATAACCTTTACTGAAGAAGATGCTCGGAGAGTTTAATTTCCCCATTATGATGCGGTTGTAGTTTCTTTAAATATCGCTAATTATGATGTACGCCGTATTCTTGTTGACAATGGAAGTTCGGCCGACATTTTGTTTTATGATGCATTCTCGAAAATATCCATTCCGGATGATCGTTTGGGGCCGGTAAACTCCCCGCTGGTAGGGTTCAAGGTGATGTCGTGCCCGTGGAAGGAATGATAACCTTGATCGTGATTGCAGGTCGGTTTCCGAAACAATCCAGGGCGTAAGTGGACTTCTTGGTGGTAAAAGCGCCGTCCGCCTATAACGCAATCCTCGATCGATCCGACCTCAACACCCTTCGAGCTGTGGTATCGACCTACCATTTAAAGTTAAAATTTCCTACAGATCAGGGGGTTGGAGAGGTCAGAGGAGATCAAGTCCTGACGAGACACTGCTATAACATAGCCTTGCAAAGAAGTGATCAGTCTGACCCCTGTCCGGTTGATGGATTGGACACCCGCGACGACCTTACTGAAGAACGGGGTGG